>BSQZ01000057.1:217500-335000 GCA_033239005.1 Lamellibrachia satsuma
TCTAAGGAAAGGGGAGTGGGGGAGACAATAGCGAAGGAGTCGGGGGAGAGGCAAGGAGACGATAGTTAAGGCGATGGGAGTGAGGGAGACGGGAGCGCAAATTAGCCAGGCGACGGGAGGGAAAGGTGACAGGTTGATGAGTGAGAGAGAGCCTGATAACAGTCTGCCACCACGTAACAAGACTGCAGGACAGACTGTGATGGAGGGAATCCATCGGAAGAGCTATTCCGAGGCAGTGATAGAGGGGGCGAGAAAGAGAGCGATGGTATTTGTGGGGAATTCAATAGTTAGGAAGACCGAAAGGGCCTTAAACATGGGAGATGACGTGGTAGTTTGCTTGCCTGGGGCCAAAATAGAGGCGATAACTGAGAGGTTAGAAAATAATTTACCTAGATCATCCTGTAAACTTTGTTTATCTGTATCATTAGTAACCTTTCTGAATAATTTTGTATCATCTGCAAATTTGAGTACTTTGCTAGATATGTCATCTTCCAAATCATTTATATATATATATATATATATATATATATATATATATATATATATATATATATATATATATATATATATATATATATATATATATATATATATATATATATATATATATATATATATATATATATATATATATATATATATATATATATATATATATATATATATATATATGTAACCCACTCAAAACAGATTTCCAGTTTGAAATCTCACCATGAACTGTTACTCTCTGTGTTCTGTGTGTAAGCCACTTTTCTATCCAGTTGATTGCATCATTACCTATGCCAGCGGCCCGCGGGCCAAATTTGGCCCGCGACCCGCTTTCAACTGGCCCGCGTGACCGTGCCAGCAATATAATTTTTTTCAGTACCAATTTTCCAGTTGTTCTATGAGCACTAAATAACGTGTTTCCTGATGGTTTTCAAAACAATTATGCCGACTGTTTCAACTTTACAAAACAACCATAGAGCTTACACAAATTTGAAATATTATGAAACATTCACTTTGTTGTTCACGTAATGTCAATTCGCCAGAGTAAACGTCGTACACGTTTAATAGCAACAACCTTCACCTTTGCAGTGATGTTCGCCAGGCGGCGCTACTGTTAATATAACAGAAGCTAACGCTCGATTCCCAGAAACCTTGATGAAACATCGCTCAGTAACAAGTCATCTTCGACACAGGTAACATTGAATTTGTGAATGTCAGGACTGTGGCGTATATCCAAAAAAAACTTCGGTTTGATTATTCCGGAAAGAGAGCGTTTGACGCTGCCTGGGTGCATGAGTACTTATTTTGCTATCGCGAACATGACCAAAAAGCGATGTGTTTGATTTGCATAGAAAGCGTTGCTGATTTGAAACGCTATAACGTGAAACGGCATTACGATTCGAATCCTAAAAAGTGCTTTGACGGTGCATATGTGGGAAAAGACGAACGCATAGAGGAGTTCAAGAAACGATTTGATGCATACTTGGGCGAGATGAAGAGAGTATCTATGTTTACAGACACTTCAAGCCATCTTGATGAAGCCAGCTATCATATATGTTACTTAATCGCTCAACACCAGGTGCTGTTTACTCACGCAGAATTGTTCAAGAAGGCTTTCATGGCCAGTGCCGAAGTTCTGTTCGCTGGTTTTCAGAACAAAGATAAGATCGTGCAACAGATTGGGAAACTGGCATTTTCACCCGACACATGTGCCCGTCGATGTGATGAGTTGAGTGGTGACATTTTCACGCAGCTGGTGACTAAGTTGCGAGCCTGTCCTGATTTGTCACTTGCTCTCGACGAAAGCACTGACAAAAGTGACATGGCACAGCTGATGGTATCTGTGCGGTGTTTTAACGAAGGTGTATCAGAAGACTTCCTGTGCCTGATCCCATTGAAGGGCACAACGACAGCGCGGGACGTTTGCAGTGCGCTATTGAAGTTGAACTTTGGCGAAGAAAATGATTTAACGTGGGAAAATTTGGTTTCTCTGTGTACAGACGCTGCGCCCAGCATGCTTGGTCGTCAAGCTGGATTCGTTGCGTTGTTCCGTCAAGAAATCGGAAAGCCGAATATCATATCATCATTGTGCGCGAAAGCAGGATACGTTTTCTCAACCTTTCTCAACCATAGGTGGTTCCAAAATCACTTGGTTGCACTTGATGATGCAGAATTCGGCGATGTGCTATTCTACAACTTTGTCCATTGGCTGAGGGGAGTCGAGGCGCATTTCTTGAGAGATTTGCTGCACTGCTTCCTCACATCGTTAGTTTTCTCAAAGAAATTGATCACCCAGTTGCCCATTTGGAAGATGACAAGTTTCGGGTGCGACTCTGCGTTCTGACTGACATTTTCGGATACCTAAATAAACTAAACCTGCTGCTACAAGTACGGCACAAGTTGCTGTGTAATTTGTACGAAGCGGTGAAGGGCTTCCAGGACAAGGTGACACATTTAAAAGTTCATGTAGAAGGCGGCAATTTTCTGCACTTCAAGTTCATCAGAGAATTCTGTGGCGGAGACGATGAACGTATCGCAAACGCCAAGCGGGTACTTGCTGATGTGCTTAACAGCCTGGAGACCGCATTCAGCGGACGATTCGCTGACTTCGCTGCTATCGACGATGTTTACTGCTTCTTTGCAAGCCCTTTTACTGCGGAGCCAGCTATTCATTAGATGTGCTGACTTCTCTTGCGTTGTTCTGAAAATGTTTCCATGTTCTACTTGTACAGTACCATATTTTTTAGCCTGGCAAAGCAGATAATAAAAGCAATATTTGTGCACTGTGTTTTTCCGTGCTTAAAAGCTTTGGCCCGCCTTAACATAGCACTCCAAATTTTGGCCCTCGTCCCAAAAAGTTTGCTGATCCCTGACCTATGCCATGGGCTTTTAGTTTAAGTAACAATCTTTGATGTGGCACTTTATCGAAAGCTTTCTGAAAATCTAAGTAGACAACATCCACTGGTGACCCGTCATCTGCCCACTTTGTAATTTCTTCAAAAAAACATAAGAGATTAGCTAGACATGACCTTGCTTTTAGGAACCCATGTTGAGATATATTTATTAATTTATGTTTTACAAGGAATTCCATCATGTGGTCTCTAATTAATGTTTCGAGTAATTTACATACAACTGATGTTAAACTCACTGGTTTGTAATTATCTGGCTTGTTCTTCGATCCCTTCTTAAATAGTGGCATAATGTTTGCCTATTTCCATTCTGAAGGAAATATTCCTTCTTCTAGTGACAAGTTAACAAATTTTGCAAGTGGTGTTCTAATTTGCTCAACAATTTCCTTAAGCAGTTTTAGTGGTATCCCATCAATTCCAGGTGATTTATTATATTTCATCTTCTTAATTTTCTTTGCTATCATTTTAGGAGTTACAAATAACTGCCCTAAATGTTCTGACGTGTTGCCCTCAAATTTAGTAAATGGAACTGGAAGTGAGCTGATATCTTCTGTGGTAAAAACTGAGCTGAAATACTCATTCAGGACCTCTGCCATTTGAAACCCGTCTGAAATTACATTTCCCCTGTTGTCTTCCAGTGGTCCTACCTTATCTCGAACTTTCTGTTTACTCCTTACATAAGCATAGAAACTCTTGCTGTCATTTTTTATATTACCTGCCAATTTTATTTCAAAGGTTCTTTTAGATTTTCTAATTTCAGTTGTAGCTAGGTTAAGTGCCTCTTTGTAATTTGCATAGTTTGCATAGTCTTCATCCTTTCCGGTACGCCTATAAACCCTCCACATAGTTTGCTTAAACAGTATTTTTCTAATAGCTTCTTTTGACAAGTGTTCCTTTCTTGATCGTTTTCCTTGTTTTTTCAAAGGAAAATCATATTTTAGAATATTCCAACATTCAATTGCGGTCTTATTCATCAGCATGTTATTCCAATCTAGCTTTGCTAAGTATTTTCGCATATTTTTATAGTTACCTTTGCGGAAGTTTCTCCTATACGTTTTTTATTTTTACTTTCTGATTTTACGTTGATGTCAAAATGTAGTTGATTGTGGTCACTGTTACCCAATGGTTCATGTATTTTTACACTGTCCACTAACTCTTTATGTGATGATAAAACTATATCTAATACACTTTCTCCCCTGGTTGGTTCTAGTACGTGCTGAGTAAGGAAGCTCTCCTGAATTAAAAATAGAAAGTGTTGGTCCTCACCCTCTGTACTCTCTAGAGATTTCCATTGTATATATCCATGGTTAAAATCTCCCATTATGATACATTCCCCTTTACTAACTTCCTTTATAGCATTTTGTATTTTTGTGTTATCCTCTTCGTTTATGTTTGGACTTCGGTAAACTAATCCAATAGTTAATTTTTTATTTCCTTAAACTATTTTGCACCAAACAGCTTCATCATAATCTGCTTCGCTTTCTAATTTTATTTCATAAGCCTGAATAGATTCTTTAACATATAAAATAACTCCCCCTCCACTTCTTCCTATTCGATCTCTCCTAAACATTACGTGTCCTGTCAATCCTAATTCAGCATCTGTAATATCTGTGTTGGCCCATGATTCGGTTATACCAATTATGCGATGGTCAATCTTCTACCATAATGTTTAATTCGTTTTTCTTATTTACTATACTCCTAGCATTTAGACAAACACATCTATAACCTGCTTCAGACATGTTTTTCGGACATTCTTTTACTGGTTTATTTGTACTAGTGGCCTCTTGTCCTGCTTGAGGCATCCCTAAGTAATCCCCCTGCGCTTCTAGTTTAAATTGTGTTTACTACCGAAAATATTCGTTATGTTACCCATGCCACTGTCTACTGCTGCTGAGAGCCCATCCGCAAATACTGCTGCCCCCTTTCCACTTAAATGAAGCCCGTCCTTCATATACATATCCGCCCTTCCAACAAAACTTCCCCACAAAACCAACTTCCTCTTCCCTACATAGCTTCTCGACTAGCATGTTAATTGCCACCCCCCGGCAATTTCGATATCTATGACCCCTCCTTCCTATTACCTGCTCAACCCGCGTCTGCTTTAGTGTTCTGACCAAATTCCTGTATTTCCTAACTATGGCAGTTGTACCCTCCCTCTCAACGTTATCTGTCCCTACGTGTACTAAAACAGATCCACCCTTGCCCGAACCCACGATGTTTTCTACCCTCTCAGTTATCGCCTCTATTTTAGCCCAAGGCAAGCAAACTACCACGTCATATCCCTTGTTTAAGACTTTGTCTGTCTTCCTAACTATTGAGTGCCCCACAAATACCCTCGCTCTCTTTCTCACCCCCTCTATCACTGCCTCGGAATAGCTCTTTCGATGGATCCCCTCCATCACATTCTGGCCTGCAGTCTTGTCACCCGTCGCCTGGCTAACTTGCGCTCCCGTCACCTTCCTTCCTGACACCCTCCCTCCCGTCTCCTTAACTGTCGTCTCCTTGCCCCCCGACTCCTTCGCTACTGTTTTCCCCACTCCCCTTTCCTTCGATCCATTTGTCGGCCCTCCCATTTCTTTCGTTCTCGTCTCCTTTCGTCATGTCTCCCTACGTCGCGTCTCCTTACGTCCTGTCTCCCTACGACCTGTCACCTTACCTCTCCTCAGCATCCTCCCAGACTGAGGTGAGCTCTCCCTAGCATCTCCTCGTCATCTTCCACCACTTTATCATCTACTGCCACCCCCCCCCCCCCACCAGAACCACTGGCGCAACCCACCTGCTCCCTTCCCACCACTGCCACAACAAGCAGCCTCAACTTTTCTAACTCCACCTCAAGTTCCTTCATCCTCGTACATCCCCTACACTAAAACTAAAACTATCCGCCTGAACCTCAGCCCAGGACTTCTCGCACCCGGACTTAACGAAGTCCACCCAGTTGCTACAACTGTTGCATATTAATGCCTGGTGGCCTTTACCTGCCGTTTGCACGGCGCCATCACAAAATTTAGACTTAATGCGATTGCTACGTTAGCCTTTAATAAGGCTGTTTTTTTTGTGTTCAAAAGAACACTTTAGGCTAATATACTTGCTAATTATGTCTTTTCTACTACGCTCGCTCGAGCAAAAAAAAGCCTGCCACCTAGCGAATATGAAGAACACTGTGTAAACAAAACAGCGAAGTCAGTGTAAACGAACTTACGCTAAAATCCGGCTGTTAATTCCTTTTTGCCGAAATCGTTTTCTACAACTATGTCCGATATTACCTTATGTATGTAATTTATGTAAAAGTATCACTTTATCTAATATATATTTAACTATGTATACGATAGTTTGGTGCACCAGTTTAATTCACGACCTGTAAACAAACTCCGCCTTATCGCTCGTTGAAATTGAGTCCGGGAAAAATACTGCCCATGTTAACAAAAACAGTTTCTTAATATATGTCTATAAGAAGTTTGTGTATATAGTATATGTGTAATAGTAATACTTATTCTACCCAATAATCCCACTGTTTCTGACTATTCACTATGCTAACTCAATTTTCGAATAGTAAACAACCCTATTAACGCTCACTGACATCCCTGTCGGAGTCCGGAAATAACTTACTCTAAAATCCTGCCTCTGACTAATAATTAATAAAAAACTGTTTTCTATTATATGTTTACAATATGTTTATGTATAATACATATGCAATAGTAATACTTATTCTATTCGATATTCCACTTTTTTTGTAAATTCTCTACACCAATTTCAAGTCGCTGCTGCACCAAGATTCCGGAAATCAAGATTTTAAAATGTCACAAATAGTTGTCTGACATATGTAAGTAAGTAAATACATTTAGTCACCGAAATTCGTGACAAGAGCTGCTATTGGACGGGCGAGAATCTGTCGTGGCGCCCATTAAGCGAACGAACGTGGGATGATACCTGTGTCAACCAGCTCACTAATATCCCAAGGGATGCAGTAAACAGTTCAGATTTCTCATCCCACCTCCTGGTCGCTGCTTGCCTTCACAAATGGCGTCTTTTATACTTGATAACTTGATCAGCGCGGTTCCATTAACGACCACCGCCGCTGTTGTAGAACTCATTTAAGCATTATTAACTGTGCCACGTGACCCGTGCCTTTACTTAAAAGGGCATCCACGGTCCATCGAGATACACCGATGGTTGCTTCAACTAATGCATTTCAATGTCCATATCATCACAACAGTTAACTGTCTTATTCATGATTCATGACGTGCGTCTCCCGTTTTGTATGCCTTTGCCCGTGTGTGACGGATGACTGAACTCGCTCGGTGCGTACCTTCACAAATGGCGTTTAACAATTTATAACGGCGTCAGCGCGGTTCCGTTGACGATCACCGCCGCTGCCGGGAGGGAAACTCGTTCAATTATGTACCATTGCACGTCATCCGTGTCATTACACAAAGCGGCGTTCACCGCCCACCTGGATACAATTCTTTGCCAAGCAACATAACAAAACTATTCGTTTTATATAACCCTATCTATATGACCCGAAAAAAGTGTGTATTTAAATTGAACTATGCACGCACTAATCTAGAGACAATGTGTATATCAATTAACGGTGTACTGTTATGGGATTCCCTCGACAGCTCACTAATTCACTGCAAGAGTGTTCATCGTTTCGAAAAGAATGGTGAAAAAATAAACTGTGTTGCTGTAGAAATTTTCATGTACTATTCTCTTAGCAAATCATCACAAATACGCTCAGAACTGAATTGTACATTTATATTACATTTGTATAATTGTATCATTTAATGCCACTTATAAGTGATAGGGCAAGCAACATAACCATTACACTACTTATTGTCCTTTTTAAACTTGTACTATTCATGTTTAAAATTCAATTGCGTTTGTATGTTTACTGTTGATGTTGTTGAAATAAACTTTATTATTATTAAAAAAGAAACACCGATGGTACCTTCAATCAACTAATGTATTTTAATATTTAAAATTTCACTGCCAACGCAACTAGCACTTCGCACGATGGAAGGAAGTCGGAAATATTTGATGTCTTGAGTTAGACACTTCCTGGTGTCGGGGTATGATTTTGGGGTTGTGGTAGTGACAATGAGATTTTCATACTGTCGGGTCATGACTTTGGGGCGGTGGTAGTGACAGTAGCTTCTTCCTGGTGTCGGTTATGATCTTGGGGCCGTGGTAATGACAATCGCCCGCAGATGTGTAATTCTATGTTGCCGTACGTTGAACGTGCAAAAACGTCATCATGTAATATAGATGGAGCGGGATCCCACGGTGAACCAAACGAGTACCATGGATACAACTGTGGTCGGGTCATTGGGACGTGCCTGGTGCATTTCTGTGAGACGCTCCTGACTTGGGAAATGGAACAGAGTGGTGGAAATGTATACTATGGATCTCCACGACGCGGCTCACGCAGGTCTGGTAACCACTTCACATTGAGACAAGAATTACAGAATCCCTTTACCCGTGTGTGACGGGTTACTCAACTCTCACAATTTTTATTATTATTAGGAAATACATAAACTATACGTTAATTAGCCACTCTCCACTTTCACCTAGTTTTGAAACTGCTCAGGAATTACTAACTTTACGAGCGGGTACGTTGCATTTTCAAACTATAATCATCCAAAGCACATCAAATTATAATTACATTTTGCATATGTCAAGTCACCAGCACTAATTATGCAATTCATATACACAAGTAACACATTCGAGTTTCATCATTTGCGTGAAAGTTACAAATACTTGAGAGGCTTTAAAGTCAAAAGGTAGCAAATCTTGCCCCCAAAAATACACTTATTTCGTGCTCATTTCCTACAGTCATTTTGAATAATGAAACTATATCGTAGAGAATCACTTACTGCCTCCGGAGATGAGCTGTGAAGGTGGACTGTGAACTGGAGGCGTCACTGATTGATCTACTGGCACTTTCAAGATGGCGGTGTCCGTCGCAAATAGCAGGGGATGGACGTCAGCAGCAGCTGGAAAGACAACGAACCAATACAGACAGTGCTTGTAGATATGTATATGTATATGCATATTATATATATATATATATATATATATATATATATATATATATATATATATATATATATATATATATATATATATATATATATATATATATATATATATATATATACTGTAGTTAAAGCTTTCAGTTTGAGTAACTCTTTGTATAGAAAACATGTTAGGCGAGATGTTTCTTTCAGGGTATACATGTAATTCAGCCATTCTGCAATTACCGCCCGAAGATCGTTCGTTAACATATCCACCTATGTCTAAAGAGGTGGATATGTTATATAATTTATACAGCTGAGTGAACTGGGGCAATGTGTGCTGAACCAAATTGTGGAAACTTCGACAGACAAAGGTTTCTAAACCGGGTTCTCTCGATTGAGACTCCGACGTTCTAAATGCTCCGGACGAGTTAACCTGGTAGTGAATGTTACGATAACAGTATTAAAAACATTTTCTCAGTAATGTCCATATATGCCGTGGGTCTTTCTTTATGATGCCAGTCAGTACCTCTCGAAATTGCGACGTAATATTGACAGTTATAGTAACGTCTACCGACGCCTTGCCCTTGTATTACGTAACTTTGGACAATCGAAGTAAAGACGCATGACATTGTTGCGGACAGGTGTACGTAATAATTACGAAGGGTAGTCCGATTGATTATTTGTAGAAAGGGTAATATCGGGGTGAATTTCGAAACTAATACAACTGAGACGACCGACCGTGGGTCGTAGTTGGACCCCTCATAGTTTGATACCCTTGAGGCTAAGTGTCTAGGAGCACAGCATACAAACATACATACAAATACTTGCTGGATTATAATACCATGTTTACCTGTTAACATTCATGAACTATATTAATATTGCTCGCATTTGAAATAGGCATTTGAAAAATAAAATATGTTTGATTCATGTGCAAATGCAAATATGTTTGATTCAAATACAAAAGCAGATACGGGGAAGAGGTCACTATTGCACTTAAACGCAAACGCATTTGCATTAAGCCCAAGCCTGGTAGAGTTAGTTTGGTTAAATTAGATCTCTGTATATTCAATTCAATTCAAAGGCTGGTAAAGTTGTGCAAGCAATCAAACAAAACAGGCCATATTTATTTTAAATATATGAGCAACGATAAAAGAGGTCTCGACTGTAAAGAACGAGACGTTCGAGTTTGATCTTCTGGAACAGTTCCGCCAAAACGACACTTTAATAACATGCCGCTTGACGAGCATAACACGACAATACGACTTACATTATTATAAACATAGAAAGAGAGATTGACGTCACGTTGAAACACGAATTCGTCGTTTGCCATCGTCCACACCACAGACGAGCGAAAGAAGCCTGAACACCTCAGAGAGTTTCGACATTGACTTATATCCAGAATGGTGCGGGTTTTTGCAAATCACAGTCTCAATTAAATACAGTCCTTCTCCCTGGGAAATGGGCAGTGCGGCGGGAATTAGAAATTGGTGTGCTTGAACAACAAACACATGGCAATGTTCCAATTATGTGCCATATTTCATGAAATGCTAAATAATAAAGCAAATTGATGCTGTAGATGAAATCGTACAAAAATCATACCTTCTGAATCGATTAAAGTTGCGCAAATCATTGCCAGGAGCAAGGACCGCATTCGCGCCGAGCGGAGAAGTCGAACTAACGACATCTTCTCTCTTCTACCGACGACGCTCTATTGAATAATGTGTCACAGATGGACTACAACAAGAACCTCGTTACCAAGGAGTGTAGTGCCTGGCTGTGGTTGCAACAACACAGAATATGTATGCCAATACACAAATCGATATCACTACTGAGAGTTAACGAAAGCTGACGTTTGTTTTTGCCATGGTCGCGTTTGATTCTGAATATACGGCGCCATACCCACATTTCAAAGTCGTCCAATTTGCCTGAATATACGGCGCCATACCCACATTTCAAAGTCGTCCAATTTGCCTTTGTCTTTGTCTGCTTTTTACTGCCCAACTTTCAGAAACACACAGCACCCCGCTAGAGACTACTGATTTGACTAATTGTATATTTGGCATGGGTGATTAACATTTTATATTGCATTTTCGACAAAACAAAAACAACAATAATTTTGATTAAAAAAAAATTTCGAGAAAAAATATTCTGCCAAAAGTATTTGAAATATACTTTTTCAAATACATTTTACCAACATAATTAATAATGTTGCCGGCAGACACGGATTACACAGAGGCCTCGTTACCGGGGATCAATAATGTACCGGTGCTGAAACCACAAGACAGAACAACTATACACAGATCGATATCCCTGCTGACAGTTGAAAGGTCCTGTGCTTTCCGTGGTCGCACTTGGTTTCAATATAAACCATAATTTATTAAAAACGGTAATCGATAAAGTTTGCTTTCAACATAAACAATAATCGATACTCGAACAAGTGAGGCTTTGCAGCAATAGTAGGCCACACAGCAGCAACAAAACCCTGTTATCGCCCATGTGCCACAACAATGTTTGGTATCACCAATGAGTGTTATGTAGAACGATTATTATACGCTCTTTGATACCACTAATATAATTGTTTTCGCCTATTAATTGTCAATATGCAGCGCCATCTGGCAAACACACTTTGCGAATAGAAAGATCGTCATTAAAGCTTTATTGTGCAATATTAGAGACAATAAAATGGGATAGTTTCACGCGACTGACAATCAACAAACCAATATCAATTTAAAAAGCTCGCGGTGTGACATGCTGGTGTTATGTTGTTTGTATACACACACCTTTGTATGTCATATGCTTTTCATGCGTGCCATGAATGGGTGGAAACCATGTAGTCTGCCACCCCAACAAAAGGCAGTATTTGTTTTGATAACTCTGCATTGTTTCACCGAGAAAGTATTTCCAGGAGCCATCAAGTTATAAGCCTACAAGTCTGTTCGTGTTATTTGAATAACGGTTTATCTTTGTATATAGTTTGCGTTTCACTGGCTGATGCCAACGTACCAGACCTTATTTGTAATAAGATGTAAACAACCATTGGAGGTTCACAAAGGGGGTTCACGAGAACCCTTTGAGCACCTTTCTAGCTCGGTTATGAAAGCGCTTACGATCCCTTAAAAAAGAGTGTGATTTCACTAAATCGATCCACATCAACCCAAACCATGAAGTAAACGGCAACGCTTTTATTAGTGTATGGAAATTAATGCAGAGCAAACTCAGCTCATGACTCACAACATAAATGGTATAAACATGCAAATGCGATCAGTTTGAAAGAGATAGAGCTGTGCACTCTTTCATATATGTTTACACAGAAGTACTAATAACAGTTGTGCAAACCTCAGCCGCGCTGGCAACACTGAATTCATTATTCAAAGAACCAACGTAAAACTGATGCGAGCTCTAGGTATATAGATCTTTTTTCATCTCTTCGATACATGGACTGACTATTATAAGCCTACGTCGTTGCTCACTTTAAAAAGGGAGAAGGCCAGATGTCTTCTGTTGTGAGTGGCAGGGTCGGTAGACTTAGATGTGTCCATTCCTTTATGGGCACATCTATTTTCACATTTTCACTTACCTTCCGGGGGTTTCGCATGCTGGTTTTTGAGACTGTGTTGTGTTGACTGATGTGGCCAAACCAGGTGACCTCGCGTTGTATCACCGGTGACAACAAGGGCTCGTGCTTTCAAGTCCACCTTTTGTCTCACATATTCGAGGCTCTAATAGAAAAACTTAAGAGAAGACCCCAGTTGCTGAAAATTAGATGATACCGTATTGGGTTTCAAAACGTCCAAGCAATAGGACTACCGTATCAGGAGAAACAGCTAATTGTACCCCTGTACAAAGCAGTAGTTAGACCACATTTGGTATAGTGTATACAAGCATGGAGGCTTTATCGTAAGAAGGACATAGACAAGCTAGAAAGAATACAATGAAGAGCAACTAAAATCATTCCAGAATTGAGAGACCTTAGTTACGAAAATCGCTTATTAAAATGTGGTTTGACAACACTAGAGACCAGGAGACTAAGAGGAGACCAAGTATAAGTGTTTAAAATAGTGAATGGTTATGAGGATGTTGATAGGAATATGTTCTTCAAACTTAAAGAAGGCAGTAGAACCAGAGGACACAAATCAGCATTAGTTAAGGAACAGTGTACGTTAGACATGAGAAAGTACTCTTTCTCACAGAGGGTGATAAATGAATGAAACAAACTGCCAAATGATTGTGTTAATGCTGGTAGTATGAATATGTTTAAAAATAGAATTGACAGATATATGATAAGGGCGGGCTACACATCGATGATAAAATTGTTGGACTCTCGATGAGCCAATGGCTTCCTTGTCCACTTGCCATCTGGAACGTGTTGTTTGGGATGGCAGTCATGTTAAATCTTGTTAAATATTTCCCGAAAACTCCCGAAAAATTTATTTCTGGCGAATATCTACACCAGGTTTATATTTATCTAACCACATCCGTATTCACGCCGTCACGTCGCCCTTCGGCGTAGCCGTAGCGTCGCTGGGAGCAACAATTTATATTCTACTTTGCAGAAGCACAGTTCAGCAAAAAGACAGCTACGTCGTCAAACTACTGCACTGTGTAATGCTGAAATCCATTAATGCAAAGGTGAAATTGCGAACACAGATGAATATAAAGCCACAAACTGGGAACATATTCTCGACAAGGACGACGTTAGCTCAAGATTGGGCTGTTTGGAGTATAACTACTTGAGACAGGTTGCCTAAATACGTAAATCACATGTTAGGCTGATGCATGTGCTTCGGGGTTATCCATAATTATTATGGAGAACAGTGTGTAGTGGGGTGGTGGTGGGTGGTGGTAAATGGTGGTGGTGGTGGTGATGGTTGTGGATGTGGTGAGTGTGGCTGTGGTGGTGGTTGTCGTCGTCGTCGTCGTCGAGGCAGCAGTAACAGCGGCAGCGGCGGCGGCGGCGGCGGCGGCGGCGGCGGCGGCGGCGGCGGCGGCGGCGGCGGCGGCGGCGGCAATTCATGTAACGTCAGACGTCGGCCTGAGACAGGGGAGTGCGCTAAGCCCATTGTTGTTCATAGCAGTAGTGGAAGTGATCAGCAGGAAAGTGAGTATGAGGGACATTCTCTGCAAGTTGCATATGCATATATGTAGTAGCGGACAGTGAGGCAGACCTTCAAGAAAGGTTGGTAGAGTGGAAGGAAATGTTTGGCAAACATGGACTGAGAGTAAGTCTAGAGAAAATGGAGGTGCTTTGGGTCGGATAGTAGAAAAATATCTAGATATCAGACTGGATAGGAAGACACTGAACCAAAGAGACAGGTTTATATATCTGGGTAGAGCGGTTTGCCGTGACGGCGGCACGGAGACGGAAATTCGCAGGAGAGTACAAGCTGGGGCGCATGCATGGAGGAAAGTGAAAGGGGTGATAGGAGATAGAAATATACCTCGGAAGCTAAAAGGGAAGGTGCTTAGCTCATGCATAACACCAGCATACCTATACGGCCTTCAGACCGTGGTGATAATAGAAAAACTGCAAGTTTGCGAGAATAATTGGGTGAGGAGAATTGCGGGAGTGAAAAGAATAGACAAGCGCAGAATGGAGGAGCTGAGGGGGGTAGCTGGTGTGAGAGAGATTCTCACGAAGAAGCTGGTGATGAGCCGGCTAATGTGGGCTGGACATGTGGAAAGAATGGAAGGGGTACGGTTGACGAAGAGAGCGCATGCGCGTAGCCTGGAGGATGGAAGGAGAAGAGCAAGACCGAAACTGAGATGGGAGGACTGCGTGAATGGGCGATTTGGGGGGAGTGGGAGGGGAGAATGAGGGCGAGGGGTGGGGGAGTGGAGACGGGTGGTGGAGACGGCATTGAAACGGGACTAGTGATTAAGAAGAAGAGGAAGCAACAATCGACGACCGGTATCGGTGGTAGCCTCACCCCGGACTACAGGGATAAAAAGGAGAGCATCATGTAAGTAGTATCAGAGCATCGGTCAAACATCGGTGGAAAATCTGAAATAAGGTCAATGATTACATTACTGGTGTATATATATAAGAAACAACACTAATAAATCAGTGTAACACCATGTACTGATATATATATATATATATATATATATATATATATATATATATATATATATATATATATATATATATATATATATATCCGTGTTCAAATCAGTAGATCGTATGTCATGTAAAGAACATTGCGTAGACATCATTGAATTTACAAAAAAACTGTTGGTAGACGCGCTGTGATTATTAATGCGCAATGAAGGGCTTCGGTTGGCTCACTCTTAGTAAAGGTTATCACAGTCTCAATCACTGACGTTACAAGCCAACATTATAGGTGCATCTCTTCATTGCTGACGTTGTACCTGTGTCCCTACTACGTCAGGTCATATCAACATCCTTTCCTCATCTTCCCCTTCTCCTCCTTTCCAATACCAAAGGCATTTTTCGTTACACTCTTTCTCCGGTACCTCTGTCATGTCTTCGGTACTCTCTTCATTCATACTCTTCAGTGCTTCCTTCTTCTCTAATGTCATATCTCCAGTTCTACGTCCTTGTTCCACCACCATTATACTATCTTCCTTCCAATGTATCTTAATGTAACTACATTTGTCTGTATTTGACCCAAACCATTGTTTGTTGTAGGTCAGTACAGAATAATCACGCAATATGATTACCAAATGCTAAAGACAAGCTACATATTTCAGCTATGTAGCTAGCAGGTGCCTTTTTCTAGACCTAAAGTAATGAAATGACTCCGAGCACGGATCCCCCTAGTTGCAGCTAATGGAGTGTAATCTAGATTGATATGTAGATAGCTATACCTATTAATCCTTTCAAACATGGTCTATTCGAATCGATGTGGGTATTTGTTTGGTGCTGTTTCAAAAGGTGATGTTTGACTTCTGATGTATGGAAAGGAAACTTTCATTTCAATTGTTCAACTGATAAAGCATTTGATTTGATGTTGGTATATTGTTTATGCATTTGAAACGCTGGCTAAGTTTCATACTAATACGTATATGACATAATGTTTCAGTTGTTTTATTTGATTCAGAATGTGATTACAATGTGATTACAATGTGATTACAATGTGATTGCAATGTGATTACAATGCTACACTTTCAATCACACGAAAGCAACTACAAAAACACACTCTCAAACAAGTAAACATACGTATTAAACATGTCATTACAACAGCAAGAAGGCAGAACTTTTAATACAGCAGGAATAGTTAACTATTTCGTCACAACCAATATATCTGATTACGCTAAAAAAACTGGTTGTGTTATCAAATCAAATAACTGTCATTTTACATATCCAAGGTGTGTTTAGTTTACCTGGTAGAGGCTTTCATCAACGTGTCACGTTGATTTCATCAGTACCTATGACGCTTGATGACGTCATCGTACACGTGAGGCAGTTCATAATTGCCCTCGTCTCTGTTGATGGGTGTTCTAGTTTTTCTGATCCAGATGGCTTCTTTGATGTGCCGGATTCTTCGGTTGGGTTCCTTGTCTACAATGTTCACTCCCTCCCAGTTTATGATGTGGTTTTCAGTTGTCGCATGGTCTGTAAGAGCGGATTTGATGATGGTAGACATCAATCTTTTTTTCCCGCTCCTTGTGTATTTCTCTTTTTTCATGTTGTCTACATCCTTTCTGTGTTCCTCCAGTCGTGTTTTAGTAGTCTTCCTGTCTCCCCAATGTACTCAGCACCACAGTTCTTGCATGGTATTTGCTACACCAGTTCACCCTGTTCTTCTAGCTCTACTTTGTCTTTGGGATGTACCAACAAGCGCCTGAGGGTGGTGTGGGGACGCATAGTTGTTGCTACTCCATATTTCTTCAGTACTCGGTGTACTCTCTCTGAGACCCCCTCTACGTATGGGATGACTTCTTGGCTCCTGTAATTTCTGTCATTTGTTTTTTTCTTGTTCTTTTTCTTCTTACAGCTATGCGTCACCTTGTTCAAGGCCCAAGACGGATAGCCACATACTCTTAGAGCTTCTCTCAAGTGTTCCACCTCTTCCTTCTTGTCCCCCTCCTCTGAAGTTATCGTCTCACACCTGTGCATAAGGATTCTGACCACTCCTAACTTCTGATGTTTGGGGTGGTGGGACGCAAAGTTCAAGTATTGGTCGGTGTGTGTCTTCTTCCTGTACACTGTAGACTTCACACTGCCATCTTCCTTTCTGGTGAACTTCGCATCCAGGAAGGGCATGCTGTTGTTCTCGTCATCTTCCCGCGTGAAAATGATGCTCCCTGTGGGGTCTACAGTGTTCATGTGTTGTTGTAATTGCTTTGCCTTTATGAACTGTCTCATGTGTACGATGACGTCATCAAGCGTCATAGGTACTGATGAAATCAACGTGACACGTTGATGAAAGCCTCTACCAGGTAAACTAAACACACCTTGGATATGTAAAATGAAAGTTATTTGATTTGAAAATTAACTATTCTGAAGAATGTTCAGTAATAAAACTGGTTGTGTTGTTCTCGATTATATTAGGTGGAGTCCAATGCATCAGTAGATGATACTAAAGACGGTTATGTAAATAAACGTTATCTGTTGTACCCAGTGATCACATTAGTGACGTATGGCTGACAGTCATATGACAAATATAAGTGGTATATAGGTGCTGCATTCCGTGCTCAAATCATCAGATCGTATTATTGACATTCCTGTAGCGAACGTCGATCAAACGTCGGCGCCGAATGTGTGCTAAGATCAGTAGATTATATTACTGGAACAGACAGTGATAAAGTGGTGTCGCACTTTGTACTAAGATCAATGAACCATTTTACCGATTTAATTAGCATGTGAAACTACAACAATAAATGTGTGGTGCACTCTGCGCTAACATTAGTATACCACATTACTTACATCCACATGCAAAACAAGACCCATAAATCGCAACGTGAGATATATTCACACTGATAACTTTTACACGATCACCATATAATTTACTCTATTAATTAAAGATCCTCTGTGAGAATGAATACTTTCTGATATACAATCTGCATAGTTTTTTTTTATCAACGATACTGTGTTTCCTTAAATTCTTCTACCTTCCTCAAGTTTGAAAAAGCTATATCAATAACAAAAACAATACATGCTAATAACCTCTTCTGTATTAATATTAAACCGCATTCATTCATGCGATTTCCAATAAAACTTTAGCTGCTCTTCTACATACAATAAGTCATTCCGAAATGGGCAGTTTGTATGCAGTATTTGAAGTGGGACCTGATTATTGCCTTATATACAGAAACACCCTTTAATGTTTTAGCTATCAATTATTGTTTTATGCAGAAGAATAATTGTAAACACTTTCAACTACCCACGTTGATATGGATTTATTGATGTATGGTTGGAAAGAAAGTCAAACATATGGTCCCTAATAAACGTTTCTAATAATTTAGAATTTACTTATGTTAAAATCGCTGATTCTATTTGTTTTCGAAATAATTGTATATTGTTTGCTTATTTTTGCCTAGGAATATTATATCAATATATCGTAAAATATTATGAATACAAGTTACAGATACGTGGGCCCCTCTAGCCACACTAATTAGACTACGTTGATTTCACAGATCTTCCAGCCCTCATACATCCTTGGTACGTGAATGGTAATGTGTTTGCAGTCGTCGCCTTCACAGACACATGTCGCTACACACGTGATCAGACCTTCAGTGTGAGACTGGGTAGGACCACTCAGCCTGCAGCGACGATACACTCCAGCGATGGCGCATGCTGGCCATATATGCTGTCGCATTGACACGTTGAAGTGTGACTCTGCGCAGACAAGACGATGTCCAGCGATTCTGACCGTGAATGACGTCTCGGTTTGATTTGGTGTACTCGCCTTGATGGTAAGTCCCGGCAGCCAGCATTTCTGTTGTGTTTGCGGAACCCAACGACTGGGACTTGTCACCAAAGTGTAATGGTCGGTGTGTGCCAGTTCCAGACATGTCGCGTTGTCTTCATCGATCAGACGTGTCCGTAGTTCCATCTCGACTGGCGGGTCCGTCTTAGGCAGAGCTGGTGGCACAACAAAAGGCTAACTGAATCAACACAGTCGACATTTGATAAAAAAAAACATCAGTTAATAATAATTATGTCAGTTGACATCGGTGCAGACGTCTACAACTTTTCATTCACATCTGCGAGAGGGAATGTTATGAAAAGAAGACATTTGCGCTGTATTAACTTTGTTGGAGCATGAAATTAATAAAAACCATAACAAACACGTTGGCTTATGATTACCACTGATTAACCTCTTTTATATATAATACGAACTTATAATAGTGGGCATATGTGCGTGGTGTACGTTAGAGACATAAAGATGAATATTACAAACAGTGTAGTAAGAATCATCAACTGAATCTAAGCATCTACAGTTTGTCTTTGAAATAAGACTTTTTTACATAAAAATGTTAATGTTCGGTATATTAGTGTCACTTTCATCGTATTGTGTGCGAACGCCCATTTCCATAGGGAATTCCCCTTTCAACATTGATCGACGGCTCCCGTCAACACCAAGTCATCGCCTTTTAATAGCACAAGGTTACACATTGTATCAATGTTTGCAATTTGTTTAATAACATTTGCAATTTGTTGATGATCTACATAAATTAAAGCAGGCATAGTTATACATACCTATATTGTCGCATGTGTCGCATATTGAAATTAGATGCGACCGATATTTGGAAATAACGCAGGAATCATGCATGCCCTGGTACAAGGTTATTCATTATGCCAATTTTCTAACATTGATTTGATGTGCTATTGTTGGGGCATAACATAAAGTAGGCATAGCCAGACGTAGTTATATTATCACTTGAATCGAGTATTTGCATTAGATGAGACCGATGTATTGAAGTACTGCAGGATTCATACATACCACCGAATAACGTGCCCTTGTCACCCCTCAACACCGCAATTCCCGTCTCTCTAGCTGTCCCATGGTTCGTCCAGTCCACTCGGAATAAGTAAACACTGGACAGAATGGCGTACATTTATATATATATATATATATATATATATATATATATATATATATATATATATATATATATATATATATATATATATATATAATAGTATGTACATAATGTGTGTGTGTGTGTGTGTGTGTGTGTGTGTGTGTGTGTGTGTGTGTGTGTGTGTGTGTGTGTGTGTGTGTGTGTGTGTGTGTGTGTGTGTGTGTGTGTGTGTGTGTGTGTGTGTGTGTGTGTGTGTGTGTGTGTGTGTGTGTGTGTGTGTGTGTGTGTGTGTGTGTGTGTGTGTGTGTGTGAGTGTGTGTGTGTGCCTGAGTGCGTACGTGCGTGCGTGCATGAGTGCGTGCGTGCGTGCGTGTATGCTATGCGTTTGAACATTGTTGTTTTAACTAACTGCGATAGAAGGGAGTAAAAGGTTGGACAAAGGTTAAAGAAAGTAATGTTTGCAGATGACCGGGCAGTTGTAGCAATTTTAGAAGTGGGATTACAGATAATGATAAAGAATTTGAACAGATTGGTGGAGAATTTTGGATTGAAGTTCAAGATAAAAAGACAAAAGTGATATGAATGTGGATATTAAGGTAGAGGGAAAAACCAAGTTCCAACGCTTGGATTTAGAGGAGGACGGAAAAATAAGCTCGACATAAAGAATAAACAATGAAGAGGTACTCGACGTGGTAATAGTAATAATAATATGAATATTTATATAGTACCCTTTGCAGACTAAACTGATCAAAGGCGCTTTCCAGATTCATTAAAACAAGTTGTAGATACTAAAAAGGTCAAAGAAACTACAGTATTTCTTAAATGTGCTAACTTAAAACTAGTTGTCTAAGACATGAAAATGACAATAATTAAATTATCTCTAAAATGAACACACACACAAAACTATCTATAAAATATACAATATCTCTATGGGAGGAGAAAAAGAAAATGGATGAAGGCTACCAAGTTAGATTAACTTAATTCCTGATCTATGTATGTATCTATGTGTCAATTAGTGTTTTGTTGCGTAATTATATTATTACCATATGTCCTACTTTGGTATTGCATACTACACATACTACCTCATGTAACACTTTGAAAGATTAAATACGCTAGGATACTGTTTGGCAACTACAACTCAATCTGACGTACAACACAGACAAACTTGGTCAGTTTTCGTTAAATGTGTTTAATTACTTGAGTACGTAACGCCAGGTGTTGCACTTAGATACATCACCTGTCAGGGTTGCGATGTCCTTGCTGTGAGTAGTACAGTATTCCTTCTTGAGCGTCAATATAACGGACTCGGTCAGTGATATAGATTAGCTTAGGGTTACTTCCGTCGTACTCCGTGCAACTAATACACGTATTACCTGCCACACAATGAATTTACACAATAATTAAACATATGACACGATGAAAACAATTACATCGAGGTGGTCGTTTAATTCATTATGTCTACCATAGGTGATTTTTATCATTTACGTTAAACGACTAAGCAGGTAATGCGTTTTACTACTGATTTTAATAGTACAGTGCGGTAAAATAAGAAAGTGAAAAAACGTCATTTGTTGGGGGTATCAGGGATATTTTACTTTGTTAAAGTGACTGTTTACTAGCATTAGCACAAATGTTATGGTTATTAATTTGCAAAAAGGAGGACATCATTAATCAGGTAGTTTGACAGACTTTCGACACAAGAACAGTCAAATAGAGGTAGACGAAGACAACGAGTTGCCTGACGCCGTACAAAGAGAGATGACAATGTGACATGTGAACTGCAGTATTCATGTATTTACCGGAATCTGTCCAACACACTTGCTCATGTGTGTTGTCAACGGCCAACGCCCAGGGCGTTTGAAGACCTAACGACACAATCTCTACAGCTGCAGTGCCATCGAGACGGGACTTGTAAATACCAGCCGGGTTTTGTGTACCATGGAACAGCAGACTGAAGAGTTATCATATAACAGGAAATCTTACTTATCTGTTATATATATATATATATATATATATATATATATATATATATATATATATATATATATATATATATATATATATATATATATATATATATATTGTACTGTAGTTGTACTGTGGAATAGATATTATGTATGTATATATATATATATATATACACACACACACACACACACACACACACACACACACACACACACACACACACACACACACACACACACACACACACACATAATATCTTTCTTTTCCACAGTGCAACTGAAACTTCAATAATCCTAAACATTCCCGTGACGTCGAATGTTATGTATCGCGTACACGCACGTGCACACACGCATGCCACACACACACACACACACACACACACACACACACACACACACACACACACACACACACACACACACACACACACACACTCACGCACTCACGCACTCACGCACACATGCAACCCAAACACACGCGCACGTGCACGTGCGAAATGATTACCTGTTAGCGGAGTCTAAGGCGACGCCGTACGTTCTTGCTCCAGTTGAGTGCTCGATTACTCTGGCCCTCGCTGTGCCGTCCGTGTTGACCACTTCTACTTTGTTGTTGTTTGTTAAGTAGATCTTACCGGTCGCCGTATCAACAGCCAGTCCATGGACAACTGTATTTAGACAGACAATAGCGAACAGGTCATACACAGACCGATCCACATTAACGTAAACCATGGCGTAAGCTTCTTGACATGGTCCAACTAAGAACATACTATATATTTATGAGTAAGCAAATGACCACAACGTCATACTGAAGAAAGAATCACATCAAATATGATGCATTCACAAACACAGTTTAACACTTGTGAATTGAGGCGAATGGAAATCACTGTTCACACTTTTGTTAATTTAGTTTCTTCAATAGGGTGAGACGTCAAACATATTTAAGACATACTATTGCTGGAAAACCACGCTGTGCATTTAAAGAGGCATCGTATACGATACTTTATTGGTCACAAATTTTGCCCGTGTATTTTAAGCTTAATTGTTGTCCGTCTACTTAAAATGTTCACTAGGAAAGGTCTAGTAATATGTACAAGTGTTAATCGAAACAAAACTATGGGTCCATTCAAATATTGACACATTAGTTACGGAATTTTCCTGAATAATGTTTTAACTGCAATAGTAATGTATAATACAAGACAAATCCAATTATGGAATTAGCCTCCAACTCTGGCAACCTACTGGGATCCGGAAGCGTATACCATAATGTAACACAACTTTTGTTTTGCTTTTGTTAATATGAGAAAAAACATAATTACTTTAGATCATCGTCTCCAAGCTGAAGATTAAATGGCTGGCACATATTGCAAAAAAAATCACCACTGCCACATGAGTTATTCAACATGTTTTTACACAGCTTACACTTCACAATTGTACATTGTGTTTATCAAACGAGTGTCATACAATACACGCGTATCGACAATGACTAGGTGCTAAATGTGACAACTCACCTAAGAGTTCTGTGTCATATATATTCATCAAATGTCCCGCGCCACACATCTGACTGCGGTCAACGGGGCAAAGCATGTTACAGACTGTCTCTGGTTGTCTATTTGCATTTGCATACGATGTCGACGATCCACAATAACATTCGTATGTATATTGCACACCTGCTGCAGTGTATCCTACGTGACACAATAATACACGTGATACACACATGCATATATTCTTATGCACACACACGCACGCACGCACGCACGCACGCACGCATGCACGCACGTACGCGTATATATGTGCAACCTCTAGGGCGGAACTCAAAAGGTGGTATTAGTATTTTTTATAAATACATCTACCTAGCGATGACATAGTGTGAACCATTACGTCCTTGAGAAGGCTTTCGTGCCAAACCTTTGATAAAAGCAAACGTAAAAGTCGAAAAAATAGTGTGGCTTGTTTTCAAACTTGTAAAAAAGTACCAAATTCGAGATGGCCACCACCATAAAAATTACTCTATTCTCTACCATAATGATTTTTAATATTTCCTTACATATGTAGAATAGCATATTCGTGCCCATGACATTAACAATCCCCATTGAAATTACTATATTTATTTTGTATGTGTGTTTGCGTGTGTGTGTGGTGTGTTATTAATATTATTGGCATTATTTAATTAATATTTAATAGTTGTTGTTGCCATTTACTTGCACCGGACCTTGCGTGCATGGGTGTTGGTTTGCCGATAAATTAGAAAAAACATTGTTCATTAAAAAATTAGAAAAAATGAAACCCCAAGTGCTTGGAATTTCCAAAAATACCATTTCCAATTGTTATGATATATTGTCGAAATGCTTTTTCGCAATGAAGGGTTTACAGTAGAATATGTTCACTACACTTACCTTTGAGAACACAACCGTTCACACATTTCTTTGGATTGTTGGAGTGGTGATCTTTGTACGTGTACGGAAATATTCGGGCATTAAGAGGATCATGAAAGCAACCAACGTAACCTGTACATTTAAGAGGTAGGATGATTAAATACTATATCACACGATTCAACCAGAACACAGCTAAATGAAGAAATTCAAATTGCCGGTCTCCGAAGACGTAGAAATTTGAACCAATCATTTTGTGAGGCGACATAAATCCTAGGTATATCAGACCGTATCATTCAATGATCCCATATTTTTCTGTTTAGCCATATAAAATAGATGAAACGCATACGGGCATAACGAAAATCGTCGGATTGCGTAAAAGAACATGCCTGCATTGACTATGACTTCTGGGTCGGAACCATCAAGTGCAGCCCGACTGATGGTGTGTTTGCCGTGATCACTCCAGTAGATGTGACCACGCAGGCTGTCCACGGCAAGGGCCGCTATCTGACCTTCAATGAAAACAAACAGTCAACAACGGTCAGTCTCTGAATGTGATGGCACATATTTACCAGGCTAATAAACAGCTATGTATATTCTTATTGCTATCATTTATGTGAGTTTACGAAACCTCTTTAAACCTAGACTGTATTTCTGTTTTGTTTTAGCTGATTATTCTTAGTATTCTTGCTGCGGTGAATAGAAATAAACAAACCGAGGATACAGCATTCGGACAATCCCGTGGCGTTGGTTTGCATTTCTAAAGTTTCTTATTTTAAAAGATAAACGGCACGTTCTTAAATAGTCCGTTGGAACGTACACAGCGCTTTACACTTCACCCACTGGCAGACCTGTACACTCCAATACCAATTCCAATTAAATGGGAAGCATTTAGCATCACTGTAATTACTGCGCGAATACTACATGTTCACATATCCATATGTTGCCAGATACTCATTTATACTGCTGAGTTGCCAAAAACAACGCGGAGTAAATTAAATTGCCCATGCTTCAAAACGGCAGCAAGAGGATTAGCAACCAGGTTCCCTCGAGAGGCAGGTGTTCCAACCACAAGTCCCCTAGCTCCACTTCGATTATATTTCCCTGGCAATACTGAGAGGTGCGCGCAGTCACGTGCGGCCTGCCTGGATAGAGACCGCTGTCGTCGACACATTCCGTAATTATTTTGTTCAGCAGCTGATCGCCGCCACACAGTTGTACAATTTGTTCAGCAACTGACAGTTGTTAGTAAGTACAGAAGGCGCTACATATAACAACTGTGTTCACTGGGACAATATTCACAATTCCAACTAGTTTTGACATTTGTTCTAACCGACGTCCGCTTGTGATTCACTGGCCCATCGATAGCATCAGCCGAAGGTCACTTGTGATTCACTGGCCCATCGATAGCATCAGCCGAAGGTCACTTGTGATTCACTGGCCCATCGATAGCATCAGCCGAAGGTCACTTGTGATTCACTGGCCCATCGATAGCATCAGCCAAAGGTCACTTGTGATTCGAGCGTCCACCGATAATTAGTCCAGTAGAAATCAACAATGACCTGGACAGTTTGGCTATAAAGCAAATGTTTGTTTTAAAATTACCGGGTGTGTGTCCAGAGTGCCCCCCCCCCCAATGCAACCAAAATCAACCCTGTGGAACCTTGTTTTTTACCCCACTCCTTGATTCTGGGTATTTCGGCCCAGTTGTGTGGCAATGCTGATATCTTCATGAGAAGAGTATATATCGAAGGGTAGATCCAGAGTACGAATGTTATCCTTTACGACTCGAGCACAAATTCTCCATTAAATTGTCAGTTCTTAGTTTCGCCATTGTCAGCAGATATCTCTTGATAAGAATCATGTAAATGTGTTGCTGCACTCTTGGTTAGTTACAACGTTTGTCTTTCCTTGGAGATCCGCAGTTTTAATGTCGGATCTAAAGTGTGCAATCAGACGACGTTTGGTGTGCTTTGCTGTATATGCTGGAACACCAGGGGGGGAAATTTTTTGGCACGAAAACAATTTTGCTCTGATATCCTGCAGTGCGTTTCCACCATTAAGCCGTTCACGTAGAGCAATACATGCATTATTATTTTATATTTCGAGACTGCGAACATTCGTAGCTGTTGAATTGCTACAGTGAGGTATTTTTTTCCGAAGGTAAAAGCTGTCATACAGTTGTTATGATGTTTGGCTTCAACCGCGCGTATATCTGCAGCAAATTCGATGCGTGCCCTTATAGCAATAGCTACTAAGTCATTTCGTTTATTACTCTTTGTAGTGTCTTGGATTATGGATGTCTTGTCTCCCCCAACAATTTCCTCGTTGCAGATCCGACTACATCGTTTAAGGTGACGATATACATATTCGTGATCAAATTCCGTGGCACATATCAAGCTGTGCGTTGGAGAGTCAAAACGTCTTGAAGATGCACGAGATAGCGTTCAACTGAGGCTGTAACCAGGTTTGTTGACAGTGTTTTTAGTATGTCTGCGGCAGTGTAGGTTTTCCTGCATTTTTCATGGACATATACGATGTCTTTTTGGCGTAGCATAGGAGCTGTGTGGAATAACATCTGGAAACCCAAACTTGGTGGACGGAAGAAGTAGCAAAAGCAATCGGAGAAGAGAGAGAGATATGGAAGATTATAGAAGGGATCAAGGAGAATGGGGAACTACAGAACACATCATTTCAGCAACTGTCTGTACAGGTAGAAGAAGAAGGCGGTTAGGAGAGCTGTGGACAATGCAACGAGGGAAATTAAGGAGGAACTGTACACACAGTTAGATGAGGATTGCGGAAAGAATAATATAATAATTGATAAATAAGATAGCACAACAGAGGGATGAGGAGAGCAAAGATGTAAAAACTGGACCAGTATTCAAAAACAAGAATGGGAAGCTAGTCATTTATAGGAAAGATGTATCACAGGTCTGGGAGGAGCTGCTGAACAAAAGGGAAACAGCGAACTAGAACAACCAGGTACAGTAGAAGGACAAGTGAAGCTGGATGAGATTGGAAATGCAGAGGTAAAGAGAGCAATAAAGAATATGAAGAAAGACCGAGCGACAGGAGTAGTTAGTAAGGGGTTTTCGATAAACCAAAGAGGTCCCATGTTGGGAGATAACTAAAAATAGATATCGTGATAACCCGTCCGATGTTGCCTGCGTGAAGGTATAGGGAAATACGTGTATTATCGCTCACCGGACGACGGCACCCCTGGCGACTGCAGCAGTACATCAGCAACAGCAGCAACCCTATCTGGTTGCGACGGACGGAGGAACGACGATGAAGAGGGTCATCTGGCAGTGGTCATGTAGCTGGGATCAACTTTCATTGGAGGGGTGGTCATCTAACGAGAGGGATCAAAGGAGGTGCGTGATGGTAGTATCATCTGATGACTATTCGAGGGGTCATCTAGCAGGGGTGAAAGGTGAGTGAAAGTGAAAGTGAGAGGGGTCAAAAAGTGTTTAAGGGGAGTGGTCATCTAGTGATATCTGCATAGCTAGCATTAAGATAACAGACGTATGTGAGTGGCAAATTCATTTGTTTATTATTAACATTACAAAGCACCCTATTGATAATGGTGCTCTTCCTCCTTGTTCCCTGCTGTACAGGGGTGAGGGTCAGGTAAAGTATTGTCGAGCCACTCTTTCTGTTTTTTCTTTCCATAGTTTTCTATTGGCCGCCATCTTTCATCGTCCCCCTATTATCTCATGTCCCTCCTAATGAATATATATATATATATATATATATATATATATATATATATATATATATATATATATATATATATATATATATATATATATATATATATATATATATATATATATATATATATATATAGATGTCCCATTGATGGAATAGATAAATATAATCGATCGTACTGGGGATGGAAACAGATACGGAATATGCTTGTTGAAATTCTTAAAAAAATTGGAAGTTACATCAGAGAGAAAGCAGATGTGAAACGTTGCTCGGATGTTGAAGAAAGAACCGATGCACTTGTGACCTGATAGGATGCGTGCTCGGTCGCTGCCGCAGAACTGAGATAATAATTAACGGCTGCAGCGGCAACGGTTAGGTGACATTTATGCGACGTTATGAATAGTGCTATCAGAGTGCGCTATCAGAGTGATTGGTGGATAAATTACTGCGCGGCAGCACTGGGATGTGATATAGGTAAAACCCCTTAGTTAACCTGATGCAGCATATTGCTGTCTGAACTGTACTATCTCTCTCGATCTCAATTAACTTGTGGTTGCTGGACGTGAAGCTGAAAGAAGAGATGAATCTGACACATCTACAACACGAGGTAGGTAATGGTAGTTATGTATTTGATCGACCACTAGTCACTGTGACATGTTCAACGCAAGAGACATGTGTAGTGTACCCTAGTGTTGCATGAAAGCCATTAGTCCATGTCCAGAGGGTAACGGGTAATCGTGCCCTATACACAGGTGGCAGCGAGTACCGACGTACAGATTCGCGTGGCGTGTTCTACTGATCAGTTATGTGCATTTGATGAAACCGTGACAAAACTGGTGGGGTTTGATGCAAATACCATCAGATTCTGACTGCTACAATGTCATGACCTTTGTCCTTGGCGTCACTGCTATGATGATATTAAAAAATTTGCAAACGGTAGTTTGTCAAATACAATGTGACAAGGCTGGAAATGGTAGCTCCATAATGTAATGTTTGAATCGAATAACACCGACGGAGATCCGGCCACTGTAGTGGTCATGGGATTGAACAAGGACGGCTTCGACGTCCCTACCGACCGACCGACCGACCGACCGACCGACCGACCGACCGACCGACCGACCGACCGACCGACCGACCGACCGACCGACCGACCGACCGACCGACCGACCGACCGACCGACCGACCGACCGACCGACCGACCGACCGACCGACCGACCGACCGTCCGACCGACCGACCGACCGACCGACCGACCATTCTATTCTAATGCATCGGAAGTGCGAACATGGCTGGATGATACTAACTACGATAGTGATGTAATCTTTACGGACAAGGCACCAAGCTGTTCACCTACCTCTACCATTATCCCATCGGACAGTGAAATGCATAGCATAGTAGATGTAATTGATAGAATTCAAGACAGAACAACAACTACTTCGAAGAAGTGACATACGCAGACTGTGTCGACTATGTAGGTGGTTGAGTCGTTACAACGTCGATATGGTGGTTGTGGTGAAGGTGGTGATTGTGTTGGTGGTTGTGGTAGTGATGGTGGTGATGATTACTTTCCATGTGTCATAGATATTGGTGGGTCTACGCATGATCCGGGAAGAGTACGAAGAGATGGAGTAGGCCACACAAGCGACACTTACATTCAAACCACGGGTCGTGTTACTCAAGCGGCACGATCTACGCCATCGCTTGATCCGCAAAGGCACGGACCTTCGAAGTCGAGTCGCATTGAGCGATTGATTTGAATTTTCGATGGAAGGGACAGGCGTGCATCATGTCAAATTGGGCACAGATACACCACGATCACCGACGCATGCGCTGGTTTCGCCACCGCCATCACCACCCCAGTGAATATTCCACTGAGGGCTGTAACGTCGTTCACAGATTGCATGGATACCATCGACGAAGCCATGACGTGCGTGACGACGTGTACCTGGGGCGCCAGCGACATGATGCTGGATGAAGTTATGGATACGATATGCATTCAAGTGCAAGAAACATTAGCGAGCGAGGAGTGGCAGAACAGTACCAAAATGAACATATATTATATAAATCCCTGGATCTCACAAACACACAATTACTATACTCTATATATTGTCATTATTATACTTTTTATATAATCATTATTATACTCTATATATTCATTAATATACTTTATAGTCATTAGTAATAATATTACTCTATATTCATTATTGGTATTATTGTTATTAGAGTTAATATACTCTATAGTCATTATTAGTATTATTACTCTACATTATTACACACTCCAGTCATTATTAGTATAATTATACTCAGTAGGCATACTAGGTATTGTTGAAGTATTATTACATAACAAAACTTGTATTTATTCTTCTTGTGTGTGTCTACAACTTTTGTTATTAGTACCTCGAAATATATAAGTACCATCAGTATTGCATACATACATACACACACACATATATACATACATACATACATACATACATACATACATACATACAATGGTTTCACATTAACAGATGACTTGTGTGTTGTTATGAAAGTGATAGAAATAATCTCATTAAAAAAGAACGACGTATATCGTCATCATGTCATTATGAGGCCTCTGACGCGGTAGCAACACCATATGAGCCTCTGTCGCAGCGTTGATTTCCTCATAAGCTCGACGACACCATTGATAAAACATGCAAACCTCTCGCATATAGTCACTGTATAAGTCGATCCATTGATACAAGTGCAGTTCTCTATCTCCTTCATGCACAGCACAACAAAGTCGTCCTTACGAAAAGACCCAAATAATTGTTATTCAGTATGTGTGATGATACAATAAAAAAGTCGAAAAGAATGTCACGAGTTGTAGTATTATTCCGTAGAGAGAGGAGTAGGAGTAACACCCTGCATAGAGATGGCAATGACAGTCGAACGACAAATACCCGTAGCGTCTCTAGCGGACAACAAGAAAGTCCCTAGACCTGCAGTGAATGAATACTCGAAATAGTGGCGCCTCTAGTGGATAACAAGAAGGACCCTTAGGTCCGTAGTGAATTAATACTCGATATAGTAGTGCCTCTAGTGAATAACAGGAATGTGTAAACGTTACCGTGTGGACATCTCTTAGACCACTAGTGAGTAAACACGTTATTCCTATAAAATATGACTCAACCACCATCACCACCACCGCCACCATCACCACTACCACTACCACTGCCGCCACCACCACCAACCCACGCATGCACACACGCACACAGTGCACACCACCAACGCCCACAGGATATAGATGTGCCCGTGTTCTTTCAGTTGTAGACACTGTCAACATGCGAAGATACGTTTGTCGTCACTGTGGAGCCGTGTTCGACAAGTATCCTGTTCTACGACGTCACGTAGAGAGTCAATTAGTAGTAGTAGTGACGAAACAACGAGCACCAACTTCACACGCAAGAGATGATGATGGACTTTTGATACGTGTAAGGACCTGTCGACGTTACTGAGCCACCATTACCAAAGATATTGAAATGGGAAGACACCATGCCCCGCCCGCTTGATGTCGAAGAAGATCCCATCAAGATCGACTTCCCTTCTCTGACGCTCTGTCGACGCGACGGACCTGCTAGACATTGTTCGCGAGCACTGATCTGCCATACGAACCCACGTGTACAGGAACCATTCAGTGCAGGTACGATTACATATTCACCATGCTAGATACGACAGTTCTAGAGGCGACTTTGAAGAGAATGTTCCAGAAGCAGATCAACTCTTTCAAGATTAATCTCAGTTACGGGTTCGTTCTGAGGAACACGAAAACGGGACGATACACGTACTATCGTTCATCTTCCAACTGCTGCGTTCAGTACCTGGATGAAACCAGTCTCATCACCAACCATGACGACTTCGATGCCTTTCGGGAATGCATCCTAGAAACCGACGTCTTGCATTAGCCATCAGTCAAAGACCGTATTAGGCGTGTGCAAACTCGTAACAAATGTCACCTTCTTCGTCAATCGCATCATCTATCATCGGAGAGGATGCGTCGGCTTGACCCTTCCCATCTACATGAATAAGAACACAGTCGTCATCAGTATGGAAAGGGAACCCAACCATTCTACCAGGTACACCAACAATCTGTGTTTCTTCCGCTGCCTGGCCCTCAATCGAGGATTTGATAGACATTGGTTGGAACGGCTGATATGATGTAGCCATGGAAGTCTTTGTCGGGGTTATGCTGGATGACCTCTATCGTGTGGAGACCACGTCCGAGAAGAACGTGTGCGTGTACAAGCTCGTCGAGCTGGACAATGATGACGGAAAATTGATTGCCGCACTCGTCCATCGATCGTTGTGTCACTACCCCGAGACTTTACACATCAACATACACGAGACAAACGTTTCCTACATTCAAAACTTGCGGAAATACTGTAACTCGTATCAATGTCGAAAGTGCGGCGATTCATTATGTTACAAGACTCGTGGGCGTTTCACAGACACGAGCGCTCGTGTGAGGGGGCCATACGTCGAGTATATCCGGGTGGCGTGTACCACCGTCTGGACGATGAGAAAATTCGAGTAACCGAATCACTGTGCTACTACTCAAAGCCACTTTTGGCTTGGAGTGTTATTTCTATACCACACAACTTCCATCGGACAGTGACAATGTCCACTGGATAGCGCGCCACGTCCCTTTGAGCGTCGGCGTGGCGTCGAACGTGCCCGGACACTAGCAAGTTCAATGTCTCGTCATGGATGGAGATTCCAACAAGTTGGTGGCCGACATGATGAACACCTTACAAGCGATGAGCAATACCACGTACGAAGATTGAAAGATGCGTAGGAGGACGTGTTGGAAGAGAACGCGGAAGCACATACGAACTGGGACGAACGGGAGCACACCGCACGATCACCCGAGGATGACACCAAAGGCAAAGAGGTGCGAACGACGCCCAATCCCTACAAAACAATAATGGGACTACTATACGGATGGCTCCACCAATTGCCTGTTATTGGGTTAAATTGCCTGTTATCGGGCAATACTGAACGCTCTCAAACAGTTCCAGATGCCCCACTTCCTCGCTGCAGTAAGGACAGAGGAATATGACGATTCGGAAGAAGCAGAACAAGAAGAAGTAAAATACGGCATCGGATGCTTTTTCTTCATCAAACGGAACAACACGTTTATGTTCTTGTCCCCGGATCAACTGAGATTTCTTGAAATGACCAATTACATTGCTCCAGGCTTCAGCAACGACAAGTATCTGAACGCGAGCGGATGTGAGGTCACGAAAGGATATTTCCCGTACGAATACATGGAATGTTTGGTAAAGCTCGACGACAGGCGCGGCGGTATGACGACTTTGCGAGACTTGCTCGTCTGGTGCAACAACAGAGATGTGATACCATTCCTGCAGGCCATCCACAGGCATTTCGCCTTCTAGGAACAACGAGGGATCGACATGTTCAAGCAAGGATCATCGCACCCTCTCTGACTTTGCTCTACCTGTTTAACGACCTACCAAAAAGATCTACTTTACACTCTTCACAGATCTTCATCAGCCGTGAAAGACAATTTGGTTAGGGGCCCCTACCTCATATTTCAACGATATCACGAGAAAGGGGTTACCAAGATACGTCACAGCGAGTACGGGGGTCCGCTCGACCGTGTCGATCGATTGTCGGGTATAATGCCAAAGCTTTGTACCGATGGATGTTACACGCGTCAACGAGACTAGAACGAGTTCCGTCCCGATTCGGCGCAGCTGCACGGACAGATGGCGGCGTAATGGTTGAGGTGGGAATCCAAACGGACGGGACACTCTGACATCAGATAAACGGTCGAGCGAAGAGAATCGGTAAATTTCCGGTAGACGGGTGGTGTAGCCGAACGAAGATGGCGTATTAGTTCCATGTTTGCTACTACCATGGACACTTAGCGGTGTACTTTACATGATCGGCGACGCTATCGTCAAATATCTGCTCCATAGACCCTATTCTCGGTATGGTTTTGGTAGAATGTCGTTTTACCGTCATTGTCGTAGCCGTGGTGATGTGTGTCCTACTGTACGTCAGCGTACTCGTCACCCGTCATAAACAGGAATTGTGCTGCGCAGTCAACGTCATCAACGCATCGGAAATATATTAAAGCGCATGCTCATGATAGTGGAACTGTATCATAAGGTTGTTCATATCGACTACCTCGACTACCGCCGAAGAGACTTTCAAAAAGGTCTACTTCGAAGTGCTGGTCGACGTCGTGCCTACGAAGTTGCAGACCGACAAGTGTCTCAAATTCCTGAACCGACCCGTACACACTCTGTTGAAGAAATACGGCATCCATCATTTATCCACGCACAACGAGGAAACCAAGGCAAATATCGTCGATAGGTTCAATGGAACGTTGAAGATGCGCATGTGGAGATACCTAACGAAACATGAGACGATGCGATACATCGATACATTTTATGACTGTGTGTGGTCGTACAACGACACCCACCACCGCAGCATAGGCATGGCTCAGTCGCAGGTGAGCGCGGCGAATCAGGAAAAAGTATGGCAGCGCTTGTACGGTCACGACGGTAAGGGCGTGCTCAAGATCGCGTGAGCATCAGCAAGGCTAAGAGACAGTTCAAAAAAGGGTACATGGCGAATTGGAGCGAGGAGATCTTCACGATACGCAAGGGCCATCCCTCCGATACGCGCGTGTATCGATTGGTCGACGATCTCGGCGAGATGTTTGATGGAGCCATCTACGAACCGGAGCTGCAGAAGGTGTCGGCATCGATCGATAAACTGTACCGTATTGAATCGGTACTGCAGTAGTTTATTGGGTTACCTGCTGCCCAATCCGAAGTTGAAAAGTCATGGCGACTGATTTTTACCTGACGCTACCCAGCAACGCTTCCATTTAGGTGTATCCCGAGAACACGGTGACTCATTACTTGATGGTCTTACCTCAGCGTATCAATCTTTCCAGCGAGTGGCAGTGTGGACTGGTGGAATCCAGTACCTGCACACTTGGTACAATGCTCGATAGAAGGATGCCTGGTTCTTCTTCACCAACCTCGACAGTAACATCGATACCCACCTTAAGCCGAGTAGCAAGATCGAGGCGGGATACTACTCCGGCCCCGCTACACTGATGCGACACATCAACTAGGCACTGGCGATTATTGCAACGGATACGCTCAAGGCGAAATTGAGCTGCAGCGCTATCGCTCAAAAATGACCTTGCACATGACACCTCATAGCGAGTTTAACGCGTCTCACGCGAGTGAGATGGGAACTAAGGTTCCATCCGACCGTCGTCCCAGTCCAGTTACAGGACGACTACGAACACGCCTACAGGAACGTACGACTGAAGCATCTGACACTCACTCCCTCAAGCAACCGTGTCAGAACGTAACGACCTAATCACCTTCCGCAAAGAGGCCGATAACTTAGTGGACATGAACTAATGATTCGACACTCTCTACGTCTACACGGACGTCGTGGAGTCTCGCGTCGTCGGCGACAGCGTCGCGCCGTTGTTGAGGAAAGTTCCGATTTCTGCGTTCCAATTTACCTGGTTTCGCCACGGTTCGACCACGTCCAGTACGTGGTTGTGTTGCGCAATGAGTTCGGGACGATCTTGGTCGACATTAGAGACGGCTCCGGGCGACCCGTGCCATTCTAGAGCGGAAAGGTGACGGTGGCGCTTCATTTTGGACGGCGCAAGACAGGACTGTTCTGAAGATGAATTACACCAACTATTACGCGCGCCAGGCGGGTGGTGCACTTTTCTACTTCATTGGTGCCCGATTCCAGGGAGGTCACGAGAAGGGTAGTCTGTTCGGCGGTCTGCTGCTTAGTGCCAGCCGACATCCGTTTGTTTCGCGCGCGCGCATCGATAACGACCGCCGACGGTCACTTGTAATCGAGCGTCACCAACAATATTAGTAGACATTTGTTCATTCGCGCGCCCACCGATGACGACCGCCGACGGCCACTTGTGATTCTCGCGCCGACAGGTACCGCAGCCCGCCGTAAGCCCGCCGCACGCTACACGACGCGACGGCGATCCAACGCAACAAGACGTCGTGGAATAATCTTGAACAACCTTCAACAATCCTGTTTCGTGTGAGTTGCCGCACACATCACGACGTTTCTACCTGGACCTGTCGTGAACCCGTCGTGGAATTGACACGACCCTAGCGGTTTGCCTCGAACTCATCCAAGGAAAACTGAACTTTAAATAAAAAATATTTTATCCACGTTTTACCTTTTTTAAGAAGGGGCGGGGGAGTTATTTTATATGTTAAAGAATCTATTCAGGCTTATGAAATAAAACTAGAAAGGGAAGCAGATTGCGATGAAGCTGTTTGGTGCAAAATTGTTTCAGGACATTCAAAATTAACTGTTGGATTAGTTTACCGAAGTCCAAACATAAACGAAGAGGACAACACAAAAATAAAAAACGCTATAAAGGAAGTTAGTAAAGGGGAATGTATCATAATGGGAGATTTTAACCATGGACACATACAATGGAATTCTCTAGAGAGCACAGGGATTGAGGATCAACAATTTCTATGTTTAATCCAGGATAGCTTTCTTACTCAGCACGTACTAGAACCAACCAGGGGAGAAAATGTATTAGATATAGTTTTGTCATCACAAAAAGAATTAGTGGACAATGTAAAAATATTTGAACCATTGCGTAATAGTGACCATAATCAAATACATTTTGACATCAATGTAAAATCAGAAAGTAAAAATAAGAAAACGTACAAGAGAAACTTCCACAAAGGTAACTACAAAGATATGAGAAAATACTTAGCACAGCTAGATTGGAATAACATGCTGATGAATAAGACTGCAACTGAATGTTGGAATATTCTAAAATATGAAATTGAGAGTATCATTGATAAATTTGTTCCCTTCCGAAAAAAGGAAAACGGTGTAGAAAGAAACACGTGTCAAAAGAGGCAATTAGAAAAATAATGCTAAAACAAACTATGTGGAGGGTTTATAGGCGTACCAGAAAGGAAGAAGACTATGCACAATACAAAGAGGCACTTAATGCAGCTACAACTGAAATCAGACAATCTAAAAGAAGCTATGAGCAAAAACTGGCATGTAACATAAAAACTGACAGCAAGAGTTTTTATGCATATGTCAGGAGTAAACAAAACGTACAAGACAAGGTTGGACCTCTAGAAGACAGTGCTGGAAATATAATATCACAGGGGTTTTTAATGGCGGAAGACCTAAATGGTTACTTCAGTTCAGTGTTTACAAAAGAAGATATTAGTTCATTACCAGTTGCTGATGCTAAATTTCAGGGGACTAAATCTGACTATTTAGGACCGTTAGTTGTAACTCCAGAATTGGTAGCTAGGAAAATAAAGGCAATGAAGGATAACAAATCACCGGGAGTGGATGGGATTCCTCCAAAATTACTAATGGAAACAGTAGATCAAATCAGTATACCACTTGCAAGAGTATTCAACTTGTCATTAAAAGAGGGAGTTGTTCCGTTTGAATGGAAAGAAGCAAACATCATACCATTATTTAAAAAGGGTTCGAGAAACAAGTCAGAGAATTACAGACCAGTGAGTTTAACGTCAGTGATTTGTAAATTATTAGAAAGGTTAATTAAAGACCATATGGTGGACTTCCTCGTTAAGCATAAATTATTAAATTCATCTCAACATGGATTCCTTAAAGCGAGGTCATGCTTAACAAATGTGTTATGTTTTTTGGAAGAAATCACTAAGTGGATAGACGAGAGATCGCCAGTAGATATTATCTACTTAGATTTTCAGAAAGCTTTTGACAAAGTGCCACATCAAAGATTGCTACTTAAATTAAAAGCCCATGGTATCGGGGATAGCATAACTGACTGGATAGAACAATGGCTGACTGACAGAAGACAACGAGTTGTAGTAGATGGCGAAGTTTCAAATTGGAAATCGGTTTTGAGTGGGGTACCTCAAGGATCAGTATTAGGACCTATATTATTCTTAATTTATATCAATGACTTGGACGAGAGTATAACAAGTAACGTACTGAAATTTGCGGACGACACAAAACTGTTTAGAAAGGTTAATACTGATGGTGATAAACAACATTTACAAAACGATCTAGACAGATTAGTGAAATGGTCTGAGAAATGGCAGATGCTGTTCAATTTTGGGAAATGTAAATGCCTACATACAGGACATGGGAACTTGAATGTAAACTATAAAATGGGAGCTACTGTTCTTGGTACTACTGTAAAAGAAAAGGACTTAGGAGTTACAATAAGCGCTGATATGAAAGTTTCAGAGCAGTGTGGTATTGCAGCTTCAAACGGTAATCAAATTCTTGGATTGATTAGAAGAAACATAACATACAAGGGAAAAAAGTTAATTATACCTCTTTATAAAGCAATAGTTAGACCTCATTTAGAATACTGTATACAAGCATGGAGACCATATCGTAAGAAGGATATAGATACGCTTGAACGCATACAAAGGAGAGCAACTAAAATGATTCCAGAACTTAGAGACCTTAGTTATGAAGAACGCCTGAAAGAATGTGGTTTAACAACTCTAGAGACAAGGAGGTTAAGAGGAGATCAGATTGAAGTTTTTAAGATATTGAATGGGTATGAAAATATTGATAGAAATATGTTTTTCTCACTCAAGAAGGATAGCAGAACTAGAGGACATGAGGTAAAATTAGTAAAGGATCAATGTAGATTGGACATCAGGAAGCACTCGTTCTCACAGAGGACAGTAAATGAATGGAACAAACTGTCTACAGATTGTGTAACTGCTAGCAGCGTGAATATGTTTAAAAACAAGGTTGACACATATATCAGGAGGGCGGGTTATAAGTAGGTGAACATTGTTGGACTCTCGATAAGCCAATGGCTTCCTTGTCAACTTGCCATATGGGCCTTTGGCTTGGATGGCAAATCTTGTTAAATCTTGTTAAATCTTGAAATAGTGAGCCTACATTTTAACCACGTTGCATGTTTTCAGTAGCGCGAAAACGTGTCAAGTCAGTAATAACTAATGTCCTTCGACAACGTGTTTCTTACTTTAATGTTCTTTTACTTATTGTTTATTTCATCTAGTATCCCAGTGATACTACTATATATATATATATATATATATATATATATATATATATATATATATATATATATATATATATATATATATATATATATATATATATATATATATATATATATATATATATATATAATTATAGAACGGTTTGTTGATATCACATGTACAATATAGGTTACTACAGCAAAAAAACATCATACAACACCAACACTTTCATCTTGATTGGAATAACATTTGGACGACCAACCAAACAAACAGGGGTGCCCATGCCAGAAGTCAATTAATTGAGTTTACTTTTCCAGAGATCATATATCTGTCATCTTTATTCTTAGCGCTGTATTTTGAACGGCTGCAAGTAACATGATTGAATGCATGTGTATGATTGGCTAATAGTCTAAGATCGTCGCCAACTGGTCGCCGACTATCACACTGAACAGCGCACTACAAGACGACGTAAGACGCTTTAAGAATATGAAAGCCGAATCGTCGGAAATATGGAACACGTTCAATCTTTACGACTATCCACGATGCGACGAAAAACCCGTTCAGTGCTGTCGTAAACCCATCTTAAAGCGCTGCACACTATGCGACGATTCGACGGCAACGATCGCGTTGCGTCGCCGTCGCGTCGTGTAGTGTGCGGTGGACTCTGTACCGATCTATCTTTGTGGTAGCCACCGAAATTCGTGACAAGGAACTATCTGAGTATCTGCCGTGGCGCACATTGGGCGAAACAACGTGGGATGATACCTATACGAACCAACCCGCATACCCCAGGGGGTTCAGAAAACAATTCAGATTTCCCATTCCACCTCCTAGTCGCTGCTTACCTTCACAAATGATGTATGTTATTATTTATAGCACTATCAGCGTGTTTCCATTAACGATCACCGCCGCTGCGGTAAAACTCATTAAATTATTAACCGTGCCATTTTACACGTGTCCTTACATAAAGGGGCGTCCACGGTCCACCTATGTTTATAACGACGGTTAACTGCAATCAACCATAACAGATGCTGAATCTGAATACTTCAATCAACATAACAGATGCTGAATTAGGATTGACAGGATAAGTATTGTTTAGGAGAGATCGAATAGGAAGAAGGGGAGGGGGAGTTATTTTTATGCAAAAGAATCTATTCAGGCTTATGAAATAAAATTAGAAAGGGAAGCAGATTTGGTGCTAAATAGTTTCAGGAAATTCAAAATTAACTATTGGATTACAAAATGATATAAAGGAAGTTAGTAAAGTGGAATGTATCATAATGGGAAATTTTAACCATGGACACATACAATGGAAATCTCTAGAGAGTACAGGGGGTGAGGACCAATAATTTCAATTTTTAATTCAGGAGAACTTCCTTACTCAGCACGTGCTAGAACCAACCAGGGGAGAAAGTGTATTAGATATAGTGTTATCATCACAAAAAGAATGTCATAGACAATGTAAAAATACATGAACCATTGGGTAACAGTGACCACAATCAAATACATGTTGTCATTAATGTAAAATCAGAAAGTAAAAATAAAAAACTGTATAGGAGAAACTTCCACACAGGTAACTCTAAAGATATGAAAAAATACTTAGCACGGCTAGATTGGAATAACATGCTGATGAATAAGACCGCAATTGAATGTTGGAATATTCTAAGATATGGAATGAGTATTTCAGCTCAGTTTTACCACAGAAGATATCAGCTCACTTCCAGTTCCATTTACTAAATTTGAGGGCAATAAATCAGAACATTTAGGGCAGTTATTTGTAACTCCTGAAATGAGAGCAAAGAAGATAAAGAAGATGAAAGATAATAAATCACCTGGAGTTTATGGGATACCACCAAAACTGCTTAAGGAAATTGTTGAGCAAATTAGTACACCACTTGCAAATTTTTTTAACTTGTCACTAGAAGAAGGAATAGTTCCTTAAGAATGGAAAAAGGCAAATATTACACCGCTATTTAAGAAGGGATCGAGGGACAAGCCAGGAAATTACAGACCAGTGAGTTTAACATCAGTTGTATGTAAATTACTCGAAACATTAATTAGAGACCACATGGTGGAATTCCTTGTAAAACATAAATTAATAAATACATCTCAACATGGGTTCCTAAAAGCAAGGTCACGTCTAACCAATCTCTTATGTTTTTTGAAGAAATTACAAAGTGGGTAGATGACGGGTCACCAGTGGATGATGTCTACTTAGATTTTCAGAAAGCTTTCGATAAAGTGCCACATCAAAGATTGTTACTTAAGCTAAAAGCCCATGGTATAGGTACTGATGTAATCAACTGGATAGAAAAGTGGCTTACACACAGAACACAGAGAGTAATAGTAGATGGTGAGATTTCAGACTGGAAATCTGATTTGAGTGGGGTACCACAGGGATCCGTATTAGGCCTTATACTGTTTTTATATATATATATATATATATATATATATATATATATATATATATATATATATATATATATATATATATATATATATATATATATATATATATATATATATATATATATATATATATATATATATATATATATATATATATATATATATATATATATATATATATATATATATATATATATATATAAATGATTTTGAAGATGACATACCTAGTAAAGTACTCAAATTTGCAGATGACTCAAAAGTATTCAGAAAGGTTACTAATGATACAGATAAACAAAGTTTACAGGATGATTTAGATAAATTAGTTACATGGTCAGAAAAATGGCAAATGTTATTCAATTTTGGGAAGTGTAAATATATGCACATAGGACATGGAAACATGGACGAAGAATATAAAATGGGGGATGCTGTACTAGGTAGAACCACACAAGAAAAGGACTTAGGAGAAACACTTAGTGCTGACATGAAAGTTTCAGAACAATGTGGGATTGCTGCTTCGAAAGGAAATCAAATTCTATGGCTAATTAGGAGAACTATCATATATAAGGAAAAACAGCTAATTGTACCCCTGTACAAAGCAATAGTTAGACCACATTTGAAATATTGTATTCAAGCATGGAAGCCGTATCGTAAAAAGGACATAGACAAGCTAGAAAGGATACAACGAAGAGCAACTAAAATAATTCCAGAATTGAGAAACCTTAGTTACGAAATTCGATTATTACAATGTGGTTTGACAACACTAGAGACCAGGAGACTAAGAGGTGACCAAATAGAAGTGTTCAAAATAGTGAATTGTTATGAGGATGTTGATAGGAATATGTTCTTCAAACTTAAAGAAGGCAGTAGAACAAGAGGACACAAAGCAGCATTAGTTAAGGAGCAGTGTATGTTCGACATGAGAAAGAACTCTTTATCACAGAGGGTGATAAATGAATGGAACAAACTGCCAAATGATTGTGTTAATGCTAGTAGTGTGAATACGTTTAAAAATAGAATTGACAGATATCTGATAAGGGCGGGCTACACATAAATGAGAAAATTGTTGGACTCTCGATAAGCCAATGGCTTCCTTGGCCACTTGCCATCTGGAACTTCTTGCTTGGGATGGCAAACTTGTTAAATCTTGTTAAACTAATGCATTTCAATGTTCATATCATCACAGCAGTTAACTGCCTTATTCATGATTCATGACGAGCGTCGCCCATTTGTCGCCTGACCTGGAGGCCACAGTACACAGCAGACCCACTCATTCATTCTAGAGCACATTTTTTTAAAACTTAACGCAACTAACATTTGGCACATAGGAAGGAAGTTGGTAATATGTGATGTCTTGAGCTAGACACTAAAACCGCACGTCATGTCTTCGTGGTGTCAAGTTATGACTTTGGGGCCGTGGCAATTCGTAACTGGCCACCTCCACCTTTTTTGGAAACTGCTCGGGAATTAATAACTTTATGCGCGGATACGTTGCATTTTCCAACTGTAATCATCCAAAGTACATCAAATTATATCTACAGTATGTATATTTCAAGTCACCAGCCCTAATTATGCACTTCATATACACAAGCAACACATTCAAGTTTCATCATTTGCGGGAAAATTATAAATACTTGGCAGGTTTGAAAGTCAAAAGGTAACAAATGTTACCCCAAACAAATACAACCGCGTGCTCATTTCCGATCGTCATTTTGGATAATGAAACAATGTCGTAGAGCATCACTTACTGCCTCCGGAGATGAGCTGTGAAGGTCGACCGTGAACTGGAGGCGTCACTGATTGATCTACTGGAACTTTCAAGATGGCGGTGTCCGTCGCAAATAGCAGGGGGTGAACGTCAGCAGCAGCTGGAAAGACAACGAACCAATACAGACAGTGCTTGTAGATATGTATAATTAGTATAGCGCATCGTAATAATAATAATTATAACTGCGGAAAAGGCTAGGTGTCAACTTACATATGCGACGTGACGGTGGATGTTATTAGTCACTCTTTGTATAAAACACATATTAGACGCGTTGTTTCTTTCAGTGTGTACGTGTAATTCAGCCATGCTACAATTACTGCACGAAGACTATTCGTTCACGTATCCACCTCTGTCTAAAGCCAGGTACTAATTTATATAGCTGAGTGAACTGGGGCTATGTGTGGTGAAGCAAATTGCCAAAGCTTCGAAACGGCAGCAAGAGCATTTAAACCCGGTTTCTCCCGATTAAGACGCGAACGTTATAACTGCTCCGAACGGGATAACTTTGTAGTTAATGTTACGATAACAATAGTAAAAAACTTTATCTCAGAAATGTTCATACATGCTCTGGTTCTTGTTTGGTACCCGTGAGGCTAAGTGTCTAGGAGCACAGCATACAAGCATACATACAAATACTTGCCGGATTATAATAACATGTTTGCCTATCAACATTCTATGTGCTATATTAATGAACTATAATACTGCTCGTATTGGGAATAGGCATTTAAAAAATAAAATATGTTTGATTCGTGTGCAAATGCAAATGCGGAGCAGGGGTCACTAGTGCATTTAAATGCAAACGCATTTGTATTAAACCGAAGCCTGGTATATTTAGTGTGGGTAAACTAGCTCTCAATATATTCAATTCATTTCAAAGGCCGGTAAAGCTGTGAAAGTAACCACAACAAAATGTGTGATTGTTATTTAAAATAAATGAGCAACGATAAAAAAACTCGAATGTAAAGAACGAGAAGTTTGAGGTTGATCTGGAACAGTTTCGCCAACACGACACTTTAATAACATGACGCTTGACGAGACATAACACGACAATACGACTTACATTGTCATCAACATGGCAAGAGATGGCCAACATGGCCAGTGCAGCGGCAATTAGAACATGGTTTGTGAGAACAACAAACGTACGACCACTGTTCCAGTTATGTACCATATTTCATGAAATACTAATGAGTAAAGCTAATTGATATTGTAGACGAAATAAAAAATCATACCTTCTGAATTGAATGAAGTTGCGCAGATCATCGCCAGAAGCATGGACCGCATTCGCGACGGGAGGAACAGCCGAAGTAACAACATCTCTCTTCTACCGACTATTGTAATGGCGCAGATAGACATCAAAAAGAGTCTCGTTACCAGGGAATGCAGTGCCCGGCTGTGGTTGCCACAACATAAAATATGCATGGCAATCCACAAATCGATATCCACTATTGAGTATTGACACAAGCTGGCTGTTGTTGTAGCCATGGTCGTGTTTGATTCTGAACAACGGCTCCACACAGACATTAACGGCTCCACAAAGACATTAACGGCTCCACACAGACATTTCAAAGTCGTCCAAGTTCGTTTTGTTTCTGTCTTTTACTGCAATTTCACCGCCCAACTTTCAGAGACACACAGCGCCACGCAAAAGACTATTGTATTAGCTAGTTGTATATTTGGCATAGATGATTAACATTTTATATTGCATTTTCGACTAAACAAATACAACAAAATTTTTTATTTAAAATATTTGATTTTTTTTTAAATTGTTATGTCATATTTATTTGAGAAATTCTTTTTTATTTATAATTTTTTATTGTTGCCGGTGTCACAGGCCCAAAGTATCCCCGTGACAGAAGTAGCCAGATCCGCACAAAGCGCAAGTGCCGTGTACAATGTGACTTCATGTGACACCACTTATCTCGCTACTGGCGCCACAAGTAGTTATAGTGCTCTTTTGACCGATCAAAAGAGTCGCCCAGTAGGGAGGGTCACTGTGACTTCCGGTCGCAGAGCCTTCTGGGTATCGTGAGCGCTCCCTGGCGGCGACCTATATCCCTATGCATAACCTTAGAGCGCCCCCTGGCGATTGGAGCTAACCCTAACCGTCTAGAGCGCCCCCTGGCGACTGAATTAAAATTAAAATTAATATTAAAATTTAAATTAAAATTAAAATTAAAATTTAAATTAAAATTAAAATTAAAATTAAAATTAAAATTAAAATTAAAATTAAAATTAAAATTTAAATTAAAATTTAAATTTAAATTTAAATTTAAATTTAAATTTAAATTTAAATTTAAATTTAAATTTAAATTTTAATTTTAATTTTAATTTTAATTTAAATTTAAATTTTAATTTTATGTGGATGTTATTAGTGCAAAGGACTAGTAGTTAAACGTTTCAGTTTCTGAGTCACTCTTTGTATAAAACACATATTAGACGCGTTGTTTCTTTCAGTGTGTACGTGTAATTCAGCCATGCTACAATTACTTAAGATTAAGATTAAGATTAAGATTAAGATTAAGATTAAGATTAAGATTAAGATTAAGATTAAGATTAAGATTAAAATTAAAATTAAAATTAAAATTAAAATTTAAATTTAAATTTAAATTTAAATTTAAATTTAAATTTAAATTTAAATTTTAATTTTAATTTAAATTTAAATTTAAATTTAAATTTAAATTTAAATTTAAATTTAAATTTAAATTTAAATTTAAATTTAAATTTAATTTTAATTTTAATTTTAATTTTAAAGATTAAGATTAAGATTAAGATTAAGATTAAGATTAAGATTAAGATTAAGATTAAAATTAAAATTAAAATTAAAATTAAAATTAAAATTAAAATTAAAATTAAAATTAAAATTAAAATTAAAATTAAAATTAAAATTAAAATTAAAATTAAAATTAAAATTAAAATTAAAATTAAATTAAAATTAAAATTAAATTTTTTATTTTTATTTTTATTTTAATTTTAATTTTAATTTTAATTTTAATTTTAATTTTAATTTTACAATTTTAATTTTAATTTTAATTTTAAGTTTAATTTTAATTTTAATCTTAATCTTAATCTTAATCTTAATCTTAATCTTAATCTTAAGTAATTGTAGCATGGCTGAATTACACGTACACACTGAAAGAAACAACGCGTCTAATATGTGTTTTATACAAAGAGTGACTCAGAAACTGAAACGTTTAACTACTAGTCCTTTGCACTAATAACATCCACCGTCACGTCGCATATGTAAGTTGACACCTAGCCTTTTCCGCAGTTATAATTATTATTATTACGATGCGCTATACTAATTATACATATCTACAAGCACTGTCTGTATTGGTTCGTTGTCTTTCCAGCTGCTGCTGACGTTCACCCCCTGCTATTTGCGACGGACACCGCCATCTTGAAAGTTCCAGTAGATCAATCAGTGACGCCTCCAGTTCACGGTCGACCTTCACAGCTCATCTCCGGAGGCAGTAAGTGATGCTCTACGACATTGTTTCATTATCCAAAATGACGATCGGAAATGAGCACGCGGTTGTATTTGTTTGGGGTAACATTTGTTACCTTTTGACTTTCAAACCTGCCAAGTATTTATAATTTTCCCGCAAATGATGAAACTTGAATGTGTTGCTTGTGTATATGAAGTGCATAATTAGGGCTGGTGACTTGAAATATACATACTGTAGATATAATTTGATGTACTTTGGATGATTAAAGTTGGAAAATGCAAAGTATCCGCGCATAAAGTTATTAATTCCCGAGCAGTTTCCAAAAAAGGTGGAGGTGGCCAGTTACGAATTGCCACGGCCCCAAAGTCATAACTTGACACCATGAAGACATGACGTGCGGTTTTAGTGTCTAGCTCAAGACATCACATATTACCAACTTCCTTCCTACGTGCCAAATGCTAGTTGCATTAAGTTTTTTAAAAATGTGCTCTAGAATGAATGAGTGGGTCTGCTGTGTACTGTGGCCTCCAGGTCAGGCGACAAATGGGTGACACTCGTCATGAATCATGAATAAGGCAGTTAACTGCTGTGATGATATGAACATTGAAATGCATTAGTTTAACAAGATTTAACAAGATTGCCATCCCAAGCAAGAAGTTCCAGATGACAAGTGGCCAAGGAAGCCATTGGCTTATCGAGAGTCCAACAATTTTCTCATTTATGTGTAGCCCGCCCTTATCAGATATCTGTCAATTCTATTTTTAAACGTATTCACACTACTAGCATTAACACAATCATTTGGCAGTTTGTTCCATTCATTTATCACCCTCTGTGATAAAGAGTTCTTTCTCATGTCGAACATACACTGCTCCTTAACTAATGCTGCTTTGTGTCCTCTTGTTCTACTGCCTTCTTTAAGTTTGAAGAACATATTCCTATCAACATACTCATAACCATTCACTATTTTAAACACTTCTAGTTGGTCTCCTCTTAGTCTCCTGGTCTCTAGTGTTGTCAAACCACATTGTAATAATCGAATTTCGTAACTAAGGTCTCTCAATTCTGGAATTATTTTAGTTGCTCTTCGTTGTATTCTTTCTAGCTTGTCTATGTCCTTTTTACGATACGGCCTCCATGCTTGAATACAACATTTCAAATGTGGTCTAACTATTGCTTTGTACAGGGGTACAATTAGCTGTTTCTCCTTATATATGATAGTTCTCCTAATTAGCCATATAATTTGATTTCCTTTCGAAGCAGCAATCCCACATTGTTCTGAAACTTCCATGTCAGCACTAAGTGTTACTCCTAAGTCCTTTTCTTGTGTGGTTCTACCTAGTACCGCATCCCCCATTTTATATTCTTCGTCCATGTTTCCATGTCCTATGTGTATATATTTACACTTCCCAAAATTGAATAACATTTGCCATTTTTCTGACCATGTAACTAAATTATCTATACATATACATATACATATACATATACATATATATATATATATATATATATATATATATATATATATATATATATATATATATATATATATATATATATATATATATATATATATATATATATATATATATATATATATATATATATATATATATATATATATATATTAAAAACAGTATAGGGCCTAATACTGATCCCTGTGGTACCCCACTCAAATCAGATTTCCAGTCTGAAATCTCACCATCTACTATTACTCTCTGTGTTCTGTGTGTAAGCCACTTTTCTATCCAGTTGATTACATCAGTACCTATACCATGGGCTTTTAGCTTAAGTAACAATCTTTGATGTGGCACTTTATCGAAAGCTTTCTGAAAATCTAAGTAGACATCATCCACTGGTGACCCGTCATCTACCCACATTGTAATTTCTTCAAAAAACATAAGAGATTGGTTAGACGTGACCTTGCTTTTAGGAACCCATGTTGAGATGTATTTATTAATTTATGTTTTACAAGGAATTCCACCATGTGGTTTCTAATTAATGTTTCGAGTAATTTACATACAACTGATGTTAAACTCACTGGTCTGTAAATGTCTGGCTTGTTCCTCGATCCCTTCTTAAATAGCGGTGTAATATTTGCCTTTTTCCATTCTTAAGGAACTATTCCTTCTTCTAGTGACAAGTTAAAAAAATTTGCAAGTGGTGTACTAATTTGCTCAACAATTTCCTTAAGCAGTTTTGGTGGTATCCCATCAACTCCAGGCGATTTATTATCTTTCATCTTCTTAATCTTCTTTGCTCTCATTTCAGGAATTACAAATAACTGCCCTAAATGTTCTGATTGATTGCCCTCAAATTTAGTAAATGGAACTGGAAGTGAGCTGATATCTTCTGTGGTAAAAACTGAGCTGAAATACTCATTCCGGACCTCTGCCATTTGACACCCGTCTGAAATTATGTTTCCTGTTGTTCTCCAGTGGTCCGACTCTATCTCGAACTTTCTGCTTAGTCCTTACATAAGCATAGAAACTCTTGTAGTCGTTTTTTAATTTACCTGCCAATTTTTTTTCAAAGGTTCTTTTAGATTTTCTAATTTAAGTCGTAGCTAGGTTAAGTGCCTCTTTGTAATTTGCATAATCTTCATCCTTTCTGGTACGCTTATAAATCTTCCACATAGTTTGCTTAAACGCTATTTTTCTAATAGCTTATTTTGATACGTGTTTCTTTCTGGACCGTTTTCCTTGTTTTTTCAATGAACAAATTTATCGATGATACTCTCAATTTCATATCTTAGAATATTCCAACATTCAATTGCGGTCTTATTCATAAGCATGTTATTCCAATCTAGCTTTGCTAAGTATTTTTTCATATCTTTAGAGTTATCTGTGTGGAAGTTTCTGCTATACGGTTTTTTACTTTTACTTTCTGATTTTACATTAATGACAACATGTATTTGATTGTGGTCACTGTTACCCAATGGTTCATGTATTTTTACATTGTCTATGACATTCATTTTGCGATGATAACACTATATCTAATACATTTTCTCCCCTGGTTGGTTCTAGTACGTGCTGAATAAGGAAGTTCTCCTGAATACAGTCCTCTGTCTCGTCTACCTCCAGCCACATCCTGGCTCCTGATACATTGCGTCCATCATACAATCATCTGTCTTTCCTACCTCCAGCCACATCCTTGCTCCTTACAGATTACCTCCACCATACCGTCCTCTGTTGGTCCTATCTCCAGTCACATCCTGGCTCTTGATACATTGCGTTGTTGATATGTATTTATTAATTTATGTTTTACAAGGAATTCCACCATGTGGTCTCTAATTAATGTTTCGAGTAATTTACATACAACTGATGTTAAACTCACTGGTCTGTAATTTTCTGGCTTGTTCCTCGATCCCTTCTTAAATAGCGGTGTAATATTTGCCTTTTCTCCATTCTTAAGGAACTATTCCTTCTTCTAGTGACAAGTTAAAAAAAATTGCAAGTGGTGTACTAATTTGCTCAACAATTTCCTTAAGCAGTTTTGGTGGTATCCCATAAACTCCAGGTGATTTATTATCTGTCCTCTGTCTCTCCTACCACTAGCCACATCCTGACTACTTACAAAATACCTCCACCATACAGTCAACTGTCTTTCCTACCTCCAGCCACATCGCTACTCCTTACACACTGCCTCCACCATACAGTCCTCCGTCTCTACTACCTCCAACCAAATCCTGGCTCTTTACACATTGACTACACCATACAGTCCTCTGTCTCTCCTACCTCCAGCCACATCCTATCTACATACACACTGCCTCCACCATACAGTCCACTGACTTTCCTGTATTGTAGGTCCAATGACTTAAAACTTTATGTATTTTAGGTCAAAAGACCTACAACTTTATGTATTGTAGGTCCAAAGACCTGTTACTTTATGAATTGTAGGTCCAAAGACCTGCTACTTTATGTATTGTAGGTCCAAAGACCTGCTACTTTATGTATCGTAGGTCCAAAAACATACATCTTTTTGTATTGTAGGTCCAAAGACCTACAACTTTATGTATTGTAGAACCAAGGACATACAACTTTATGTATTGTAGATCCAAATACCTACCACTTTATGCATTGTAGGTCCAAAACCTGCTACTTTATGATTGTAGGTCCAAAGACCTGCTACGTTATGTATTGTAGGTCCAAAAACATACATATTTTAGCATTGTAGGCCCAAAGACCTACAACTTTATGTTTTGTAGGTTCAAAGGGCTGCTACTTTATGTATTATAGGTGCAACGACCTGCTACTTTATGCAGCCTGTATTGTAGGTCCAAGAACCTACAACTTTAGGTTTTGTAGGTCCAAGGACAAACACCTTTATGTATTGGAGGTCCAAAGGCCTACAACTTTATGTATTGTAGGCCCAAAGACCTACAACTTTATGTATTGTAGGCCCAAAGACCTACAACTTTATGTATTGTAGGTCAAGAAACCTGCTATTTTATGTACTGTAGGTCCAAAGACCTGCTACTTTATGTATTGTAGGTCCAAAAACATACATATTTTAGTATTGTAGGTCCAAAGACCTACAACGCGCGGGGATGGTAATGCACCTTTTTCCGAGTAATACATCTTGTTCCTGTAATCGCGCGCCACTGCGCCATCTGGCGACTGTATCAGCGCCCTCTGGCGACTGGAGCTAACCCTAACCCCTGAGCGCCTAGATAACCCCAATCTTAACCTTAAACCGAAACCCTAACCCTCGCTCTTATACATTGACATCATAACCCTAACCCTAACCCATAACTAACCCTAACTTCAATGGGGTGGTGTCAAATATGTTCAGGTCTATAGACAGAAGGTGAAGTCCGTGCGGAGTGGGGGTGATCAGATGGCTATACTCGTCTCATTACTCTATGGGGGGTGGTCAGATGGCTATGCTCGTCTCATTACTCTATGGTGGGGGTGGTGAGCTGTGGGAACCAGAAGGTAGTGGCTACACACGACTCACTACTACTCTGTGGAGCTTGTCCATGTGTAGAGGGGGGTCACTATCGGGAATACAACACCAAGCGTGCGTGGGGTGGTCAGATGGCTATACTCGTCTCATTACTCTATGGTGGGGGTGGTGAGGTGTGGAAACCATAATGTAATTGCTACATTCGACTCATTACTACTCTATGGATTGAGGTATGTATCAGAAATTCTAGCTGCCACCCTAACCCTTACCCTAACGGTGTAACCCCAACTTGTTGTAGGTTGTATAACCACAGAGAGCCTGCAAAAAGGTTTAATCCCAACCTGTTGTCAGTTGTATAACCCTAGATACACTGCATCGAGATAGTGCTGTTTGGCTACCAGTAATGGACAAAACCAGCAAAACAGTGGACAAACTAATAAAATGGTGGACAAACTAACAAAATCATGGACAAAACTATCAAAACGGTGGGCAAACTAACAAAATAGCGGACAAACTAACAAAAATGATGGACAAAACTCACAAAATGGCGGACAAACTAACAAAAATGGCGGACAAACTAACAAAAATGATGGACAAAACTAACAAAAAATAATGGACAAAACTAACAAAACGGTGGACAAACTAAAAAATAATGGTCAGAACTAACAAAACGGTGGACAAACTAACAAAAAATAATGGACAAAACTAACAAAACGGTGGACAAACTAAAAAATAATGGTCAGAACTAACAAAACGGTGGACAAACTAACAAAATGGCGGACAAACTAACAAAAATGATGGACAAACTAACAAAATGGCGAACAAACTAATAAAATGGTGGACAAACTAACAAAATCATGGACAAAACTATCAAAACGGTGGGCAAACTAACAAAATAGCGGACAAACTAACAAAAATGATGGACAAAACTCACAAAATGGCGGACAAACTAACAAAAATGGCGGACAAACTAACAAAAATGATGGACAAAACTAACAAAAAATAATGGACAAAACTAACAAAACGGTGGACAAACTAAAAAATAATGGTCAGAACTAACAAAACGGTGGACAAACTAACAAAAAATAATGGACAAAACTAACAAAACGGTGGACAAACTAAAAAATAATGGTCAGAACTAACAAAACGGTGGACAAACTAACAAAATGGCGGACAAACTAACAAAAATGATGGACAAACTAACAAAATGGCGAACAAACTAACAAAATGGAGGACAAACTAACAAAAATGATGGACAAAACTAACAAAATGGCGGACAAACTAACAAAATAATGGACAAAACTAACAAAATGATGGACAAACTAACAAATTTGCGGACAAACTCACAAAAATTATGGATCAACTAACAAAATGGCGGACTGGACCTACAAAACATAAATTTGTAGGTCTTTGGAACTACAATACTAAAATATGTATGTTTTTGGACATACAATACATAAAGTAGCAGGTCTTTGGACCTAAAGTACATAAAGTAGCAGGTTTTTTGACCTACAATACGTAAAGTTGTAGGTCTTTGGGCCTACAATACATAAAGTTGTAGGTCTTTGGACCTCCAATACATAAAGTTGTATGTTCTTGGACCTACAAAACCTAAAGTTGTAGGTCCTTAGACCTACAATACAGGCTACATAAAGTAGCAGGTCTTTGCACCTATAATATATAAAGTACCAGGTCTTTGGACTTACAATACATAAAGTTGTAGCTCTTTGGACCTACAATACATAAAGTTGTAAGTATTTGGACCAACAGTACATAAAGTTGCAGGTCCTTGGACCTACAATACATAAAGTAGCTGGCCTTTGCACCTACAAAACATAAAGTTGTAGGTCTTTGGGCCTACAATACTAAAATATGTATGTTTTTTTACTTACAATACATAAAGTAGCAGGTCTTTGGACCTACAAAACGTAAAGTTGTAGGTCCTTGGACCTACAATACAGGCTACATAAAGTTGCAGGTCGTTGCACCTATAATACATAAAGTAGAAGGTCTTTGGACTTACAATACATAAAGTTGTAGGTCTTTGGACCTACAATACATAAAGTTGTAGGTATTTGGACCAAAATACATAAAGTTACAGGTCCTTGGACCTACAATACATAAAGTAGCTGGCCTTTGGACCTACAAAACATAAAGTTGTAGGTCTTTGTGCCTACAATACTAAAATGTGTATGTTTTTGGACCTACAATACATAACGTAGCAGGTATTTGGACCTACAATACATAAAGTAGCAGGTCTTTGGACCTACAATACATAAAATTGTAGGTCCTTGGACATACAATACATAAAGTGATAGGTATTTGGATCTACAATACATAAAGTTGTATGTCCTTGGTCCTACAATACATAAAGTTGTAGGTCTTGTTTTTGGACCAACAATACATAAAGTTGTAGGTCTTTGGACCTACAATACAAAAAGATGTATGTTTTTGGACCTACAATACATAACGTAGCAGGTCTTTGGACCTACAATACATGAAGTAGCAAGTCTTTGGACCTACAATACATAAAGTAGCAGGTCTTTGGACCTACAGTACATAAAGTAGCAGGTTTTTTGACCTACAATACATAAAGTAGCAGGTCTTTGGACCTACAGTACATAAAGTAGCAGGTTTTTTGACATACAATACGTAAAGTTGGAGGTCTTTGGACCTACAAAACCTAAAGTTGTAGGTCCTTGGACCTACAATACAGGCTACATAAAGTAGCAGGTCTTTGCACCTATAATATATAAAGTACCAGGTCTTTGGACTTAAAATGCATAAAGTTGTAGCTCTTTTGACCTACAATACATAAAGTTGTAGGTATTTGGACCAACAGTACATACAGTTGCAGGTCCTTGGACCTACAATACATAAAGTAGCTGGCCTTTGCACCTACAAAACATAAAGTTGTAGGTCTTTGGGCCTACAATACTAAAATATGTATGTTTTTTTACTTACAATACATAAAGTAGCAGGTCTTTGGACCTACAAAACGTAAAGTTTTAGGTCCTTGGACCTACAATACAGGCTACATAAAGTTGCAGGTCGTTGCACCTATAATACATAAAGTAGCAGGTCTTTGGACTTACGATACATAAAGTTGTAGGTCTTTGGACCTACAATACATAAAGTTACAGGTCCTTGGACCTACAATACATAAGGTAGCTGGCCTTTGGACCAACAAAACATAAAGTTGTAGGTCTTTGTGCCTACAATACTAAAATGTGTATGTTTTTGGACCTACAATACATAACGTAGCAGGTCTTTGGACCTACAATACATAAAGTAGCAGGTCTTTGGACCTACAATACATAAAGTTGTAGGTCATTTGACATACAATACATAAAGTGATAGGTATTTGGATCTACAATACATAAAGTTGTATGTCCTTGGTCCTACAATACATAAAGTTGTAGGTCTTGTTTTTGGACCTACAATACATAAAGTTGTAGGTCTTTGGACCTACAATACAAAAAGATGTATGTTTTTGGACCTACAATACATAAAGTAGCAGGTCTTTGGACCTACAATTAATAAAGTAGCAGGTCTTTGGACCTACAATTCATAAAGAAGCAGGTCTTTGGGCGTCTAATACATAAAGTTGTAGGTCCTTGAACCCACAAAACATAAAGTAGCAGGTCTTTGAACCTACAGTAAATAAAGTTGTAGGTCCAAGGACCTACAATACATAAAGTTGTAGGTATTTGGACCTACAATACATAAAGTTGTAGGTCCTTGGACCTACATTACATAAAGTAGCAGGTGTTTGAACATACAATACATGAAGTTGTAGGTCCTTGGACCTACAATACATAAAGTTGTAGGTCCTTGAACCTACACAACCTAAAGTAGCAGGTCTTTGGACCTACAATACATAAAGTAACAGGTCTTTGGACCTTCAATACATAAAGTTGTAGGTCTTTTGACCTACAATACGTAAAGTTGTACGTCCTTGGACCTACAATACAGGAACGTCAGTGGACTGTATGGTGGAGGCAGTGTGTATGTAGATAGGATGTGGCTGGAAGTAGGAGAGACAGAGGACTGTATGGTGTAGTCAATGTGTAAAGAGCCAGGATTTGGTTGGAGGTAGTAGAGACGGAGGACTGTATGGTGGAGGTATTGTGTAAGTAGTCAGGATGTGGCTAGTGGTAGGAGAGACAGAGGACAGTTAGGTGGACGCAATTTATCAGGAGCCAGGATGTGGCTGGAGATAGGAGCAACCGAGGACGATATGGTGGAGGTAATTTGTAAGGAGCAAGGATGTGGCTGGAGGTAGGAAAGACAGAGGATTGTATGATGGACGCAATGTATCAGGAGCCAGGATGTGGCTGGAGGTAGACGAGACAGAGGACTGTATGAAAGATGCAATGTATCAGGAGCCAGGATGTGGCTGGACGTAGGAGAAACAGAGGACTGTATGGAGGAGGCAGTGTGTAAGGAGGAGGGATGTGGCTTTAGGTTGGAAAGACAGTGGACTGTATGTTGGAGTCAGTGTTTCAGTAGCCAGGATGTGGCTGGAGGTAGGTGAGACAGAGGACTGTATGGTGCAGACAATGTGTAAAGAGCCAGGATTTGGTTGGAGGTAGTAGAGACGGAGGACTGTATGGCAGAGGCAGTGTGCAAGTAGCCAGTATGTGGCTAGTGGTAGGAGAGACAGAGGACAGTATGGTGGAGGCAGTGTGTAAGTAACCAGGATGTGGCTAGTGGTAGAAGATACAGAAGACTGAATGGTGGAGGCAGTGTGTAAGGAGCCAGGATGTGGTTGGAGGTAGGAGAGGCAGAAGACTGAATGGTGGGGGCAATGTATCAGGAGCAATGAAGTGGCTATATGTAGGAGAGACAGAGGATAGTATGGTGGACGCAATGTATCGGAAGCCAGGATGTGGCTGGAGGTAGGAGAGACTGAGGACTGTATGATGGAGGCAGTGTGTAAATAGCCAGGATGTGGCTGGAGGCAGCAGAGTGTTACTGCACACAGTGCGGAAGTCCAGACAGGTTTAATATTGGTAATAGTTTGTCTCGCCTGTTCAATCAGAACATAGGGGGTCTGTGAGTAACACGATCCGTATGAAACAAAAATCCAGTTCTTTTTATAGCTAGGTGAAGGAACAAACACGCTACACTACATATGCTTGCTTTATTGAAAAACTATGTTATACAAGCAAGCATGATGTGTGTGCCTGTGTGTGTGTGTGCGTGTGTGTGTGTGTGTGTGTGTGTGTGTGTGTGTGTGTGTGTGTGTGTGTGTGTGTGTGTGTGTGTGTGTGTGTGTGTGTGTGTGTGTGTGTGCGTGTGCGTTTGTGTGTGGGTGTGCGTGTGTGTGCGCGCGCGCGTGTGTGTGTGTGCGTTTCCGTATTCGTGTGTCTCTAAAACGATGCCTGTTGCCGGACTTATCTCGGTCGTTGTTTGCACGAATGGTAACTAATACATACTCCTATGCAGCGAACGCTTTTAAAAAGCATCTATAGAACACATAGTTTACTTTAAGAGACACCGTTATACGACTGCATGTGGCCTATTTCTACACTCCCCCTAACCGGCTGTTAGCGGTCTACTGATAAACACTACGAGCCGGGCTGGGTCGTTGGGTCACTGTTATCATCTGTGTGTGGCCTACTTCTACACGCTTGCTAGCCGGCTTGCTAACGGCCTAGTGATAAAAACATCAAGCCGACTTCGCTATCGGGCCGGGTCGAAAATACGCCTTTCGTTGCTCTCGGGTTTCCCATAGCTTATTAATAGCGTGGTGTTAACATAGATACACTTTAGGAGTTATGGGTAAATTGTAGCAATTATGGGTAAATTGTAGGAGTTATGGCAAGAGACTTTAGAGTCCTCTGTCTAACGTTTGTGGACAATATTGTGTCATTATTTTCAAATATTTAATAACATTTGCTTGTACTCTTATTGAATAGGGGAATTATGGGTAAATTGTAGGAATTATGGGTAAACTGTAGGAGTTATGTGTCCTGACACGTTTATAGCTTACTTCAGCTGTATGTCCGTATGTCAAGAAAAATTAAAATTAAAATTCAATTCAATCGCCAAGGGTCGTTCTAGGGTTACGGGTCCCGCTAGGGGGCGCTCGGGCTACCCAGAAGGCTGTGAGGCTGCGCGCGCATGAATTTGAAATTAAAATTAAAATTAAAATTCAATTCAATCGAAAGGGGGCGGTCTAGGGTTACGGATAGGGTTACGGGTCCCGCTAGGGGGCGCTCGGGCTACCCAGAAGGCTGTGAGGCTGCGCGCACATGAATTTGAAATTAAAATTAAATACAGTCGCCAGGGGGCGCTCTAGACGGTTAGGGTTAGCTCCAATCGCCAGTGGCCGCTCTAGGGTTATGCATAGGGATATAGGTCTTCGCCAGGGGGCGCTCACGATACCCAGAAGGCTCTGCGACCGGAAGTCACAGTGACCCTCCCTACTGGGCGACTCTTTTGATCGGTCAAAAGAACACTATAACTACTGCCACCGTTTGTTGCACACACATCTTCGCCTGGATACAGCGTGGATTTTTCATTGTGACGGAAATTATGTATTCTCCCAGATCCGGCTACTTGGACTTGGTGCAGCGACTTGAATTTGGTGTAGATCATTTACAGAAATATGCGGAATATCAAATAGAATAAGTATTACTATTGCATATATATTATACACAAATGTATTGTAGACATATATTAGGAAACAGGTTTTGTTAATTATTAGTCAGAGGGAGTATTTTAGAGTAAGTTAGTTTCGGATTCTGTCGGGGAATTCAGCGAGCGTTAATAGGGTTGTTTACAATTCGAAAATTGAGATAGCATAGTGAATAGTCAGTAACATTGAATATTGGTTAGAATAAGTATTATTATTATACATATATTGTTCACCAACTTCTTGTTGACATATATTAAGAAACCGTTTTTGTTAACAGAGGTAGCATTTTTTTCCGGATTCAAACTCTACGAGTGATAAAAGGGAGTTTGTTTACAGGTCGTGAATTCAACCCGTGCATCGAGCTATCGTTTACATTGGCTAATATATATATATATATATATATATATATATATATATATATATATATATATATATGATAAAGTGATTTATTTACTTAAATTACATACATAAGGTAATATCTGACATAGTGGTAGTAAACGTTTTCGGTAAAAGGAATTAACAGCAGGATTTTAGCGTAAATTAGTACACTCTGACTTCGTTGTTTTGTTACACAGTGTTCTCCGTATTCGCTAGGTGGCAGGTTTTTTTTCTCATGCGAGGTTAATAGAAGACACAGTTAGCAAGTATATTAGCCTAAAGTGTTCTTTTGATCACAAAAACAGCCTTATTCAAGGCTAACGTAGCAAATTAATTAAAACTAAATTGTATGATGGCGCCGTGCAAACGGCAGTTAAAGGCCACAAGGCACTTAATTTGTGGCAGTTGCAGTAACTGGGTGGATTTCGTCAAGTCTGGGTGCGAGAAGTCCTGGGCTGAGGTCCAGGCAGATAGTTTTAGTTTTGAGTGTAGGGGATTTACGAAGATGAAGGAACTAGAGGTGGAGTTGGAAGAGCTGAGGCTGCTCGTTGTGGCAATGGTGGGAAGGGAACAGGGGGGTTGTGCCAGTAGTTCCGGTGGGGGAACAGTAGACGATAAAGTGGGGAAAGACACAAGAGATGCTACGGATAGCTCATCGCAGCCTGGGAGGAAGCAGAGAGGAGGGAAGGTGACATGTCGTAGGGAGACAGGACGTAAGGAGACGGGAAGGAAAGGAACGGGATGGAAGACAACCGGAGTGAAGGAGAGGGGAGTAGGGGAGACAGGAGGGAAGGAGAAGGAAGTGGGGGAGACGGGAGGGAAGACAACCGGAGTGAAGGAGAGGGGAGTAGCGGAGACAGGAGGGAAGGAAAAGGGAGTGGGGGAGACGGGAGGGAAAACAACCGGAGTGAAGGAGAGGGGAGTAGCGGAGACAGGAGGGAAGGAGAAGGGAGTGGGGGAGACGGGAGGGAAAACAACCGGAGAGAAGGAGAGGGGAGTAGGGGAGACAAGAGCAAAGGAGTGGGAAGTGGGGGAGACAGGAGGGAAGGGGTCAGGAAAGAATGTGATGGAGGGGATCGAAAGGAAGAGTTATTCTGCAGCAGTGATAGAGGGGGTGAGGAAGAGAGCGAGGGTGTTTGTGGGGGATTCGATAGTTAGGAAGACAGACAGAGTCTTAAACAAGGGAGATGATGTGGTGGTCTGCTTGCCTGGAGCCAAAATAGAAGCGATAACTGAGAGGGTAAGGGTGGATCTGTTTTACTACACGTAGGGACAAATAACGTAGAGAGGGAGGGTACAACTGCCATAGTTAGGAAATATAGGCAGTTGGTCAGAACACTAAAACAGACGCGGGTTGAGGTTGAGGAGGTATTATTGTCAGGGATTTTACCTGTAATGGGAAGGAGGGGTCACAAACATCGAAATTGTCGGGGGATGGCAATTAACATGTTAGTCCAGAAGCTATGTAGGGAAGAGGAAGTTGGATTTGTGGATTTATGGGGAAGTTTTGTTGGGAGGGCTGATATGTACATGAAGGATGGGCTTCATTTAAGTGGAAAGGGGGCGGCAGTATTCGCGGACAAACTTTCAGCAGCAGTAGATAGTAACTTGGGTACAATGACAAATATTTTTGGAAGTAAACATTCTTTAAACTAGAAGTGCAAGGGGGTTACCTAGAGGTATCTCAAGCAGAACAAGAGGCCACTAGCACAGATAAACCAATATCAAATCATCCGAAAAACATATCTGAAAAAGGTTATAGATGCGTATGTTTAAATGCAAGGAGCATAGTAAATAAGAAAAACGAATTAAACATTATGGTATGCTGAATTAGGACTGACAGGATACGTAATGTTTAGGAAAGATCGAATAGGAAGAAGGGGCGGGGGAGTTATTTTATATGTTAAAGAATCTATTCAGGCTTATGAAAGAAAACTAGAAAGGGAAGTAGATTGCGATGAATCTGTTTGGTGCAAAATTGTTTCAGGAAATTCAAAATTAACTATTGGATTAGTTTACCGAAGTCCAAACATAAACGAAGAGGACAACACAAAAATAAAAAAACGCTATAAAGGACGTTAGTAAAGGGGAATGTATCATAATGGGATATTTTAACCATGGACACATACAATGGAATTCTCTAGAGAGCACAGGGATTGAGGATCAACAATTTCTATGTTTAATCCAGGATAGCTTTCTTACTCAGCAAGTACTAGAACCAACCAGGGGAGAAAATGTATTAGATATAGTTTTGTCATCACAAAAAGAATTAGTGGACAATGTAAAAATATTTGAACCATTGAGTAATAGTGACCATAATCCAATACATTTTGACATCAATGTAAAATCAGAAAGTAAAAATAAGAAAACGTACAAGAGAAACTTCCACAAAGGTAACTACAAAGATATGAGAAAATATTTAGCAAAGCTAGATTGGAATAACATGCTGATGAATAAGACCGCAATTGAATGTTGGAATATTCTAAAATATGAAATTGAGAGTATCATCGATAAATTTGTTCCCTTCCAAAAACAAGGAAAACGCTGTAGAAAGAAACACTTGTCAAAAGAGGCAATTAGAAAAATAATGCTAAAACAAACTATGTGGAGGGTTTATAGGCGTACCAGAAAGGAAGAAGACTATGCACAATACAAAGAGGCACTTAATGCAGCTACAACTGAAATCAGACAATCTAAAAGAAGCTATGAGCAAAAACTAGCATGTAACATAAAAAATGACAGCAAGAGTTTTTATGCATATGTCAGGAGTAAACAAAACGTACAAGACAAGGTTGGACCTCTAGAAGACATTGCTGGAAATATAATTTCACAGGGGTTTTTAATGGCGGAAGACCTAAATGGTTACTTCAGTTCAGTGTTTACCAAAGAAGATATTAGTTCATTACCAGGTGCTGATGCTAAATTTCAGGGAGCTAAATCTGATTATTTAGGTCCGTTAGTTGTAACTCCAGAATTGTTAGCTAAGAAAATAAAGGCAATGAAGGATAACAAATCACCGGGAGTGGATGGGATTCCTCCAAAATTACTAATGGAAACAGTAGAACAAATCAGTGTACCACTTGCAAGAGTATTCAACTTGTCATTAAAAGAGGGAGTTGTTCCCTTTTGAATGGAAAGAAGCAAACATCATACCATTATTTAAAAAGGGTTCGAGAAATAAGTCAAAGAATTACAGACCAGTGAGTTTAACGTCAGTGATTTGTAAATTATTAGAAAGGTTAATTAAAGACCATATGGTGGACTTCCTCGTTTAGCATAAATTATTAAATTCATCTCAACATGGATTCCTTAAAGCGAGGTCATGCTTAACAAATATGTTGTTTTTTGGAAGAAATCACTTAGTGGATAGACGTGGGATCGCCAGTAGATATTATCTACTTAGATTTTCAGAAAGCTTTTGACAAAGTGCCACATCAAAGATTACTACTTAAATTAAAAGCCCATGGTATCGGGGATAGCATAACTGACTGGATAGAACAATGGCTGACTGACAGAAGACAACGAGTTGTAGTAGATGGAGAAGTTTCAAATTGGAAATCGGTTTTGAGTGGGGTACCTCAAGGATCAGTATTAGGACCTATATTATTCTTAATTTATATATGAATGACTTGGACAACAGTATAACAAGTAACATACTGAAATTTGCGGATGACACAAAACTGTTTAGAAAGATTAATACTGATGGTGATAAACAACATTTACAAAACGATCTAGACAGATTAGTGAAATGGTCTGAGAAATGGCAGATGCTGTTCAATTTTGGGAAATGTAAATGCCTACATACAGGACATGGGAACTTGAATGTAAACTATAAAATGGGAGATACTGTTCTGGGTACTACTGTAAAAGAAAATGACTTAGGAGTTACAATAAGCGCTGATATGAAAGTTTCAGAGCAGTGTGGTATTGCAGCTTCAAAGGGTAATCAAATTCTTGGATTGATTAGAAGAAACATAACATACAAGGGAAAAAAAGTTAATTATACCTCTTTATAAAGCAATAGTTAGACCTCATTTAGAATACTGTATACAAGCATGGAGACCATATCGTAAGAAGGATATAGATACGCTTGAACGCATACAAAGGAGAGCAACTAAAATGATTCCAGAACTTAGAGACCTTAGTTATGAAGAACGCCTGAAAGAATGTGGTTTAACAACTCTAGAGACAAGGAGGTTAAGAGGAGATCAGATTGATGTTTTTAAGATATTGAATGGGTATGAAAATATTGATAGAAATATGTTTTTTTCACTCAAGAAGGATATCAGAACTAGAGGACATGAGGTAAAATTAGTAAAGGATCAATGTAGATTGGACATCAGGAAGCACTCGTTCTCACAGAGGACAATAAATGAATGGAACAAATTGTCTACAGATTGTGTAACTGCTAGCAGCGTGAATATGTTTAAAAACAAGGTTGACATATATCTCAAGAGGGCGGGTTATAAGTAGATGAACATTGTTGGACTCTCGATAAGCCAATGGCTTCCTTGTCAACTTGCCATCTGGGCCTTTGGCTTGGATGGCAAATCTTGTTAAATCTCTTGTTAAATGTATAATTATTACTTATGTATATTTTACTTGTATTTTATGTGTGCACACACGCAAGCACACACAAACACTCATGATTTTCGATATTTTTTATATGAACTAGCTCAACATTTTAGATTCTCACTATACCTCTGGCTCTGTACCAGAAGTAAAAAAAATCTTTCTAGCCAGAAACACTCTTCATATAATGTGTACTTTTATTAATCAAAATTGGGGTCAGTGGACATTTTTGCATTTATTAAAAAAACTAAAAATAGGCATTTTTAATAATCAATATTTGGATCAATAAATAAAACCTTCCTTTGCCGAGAGTTCCTTAGATGAGTGTCATTTGACAATGCAGTTTTTATCCTTTACTACCAGGTCAGAAACTGTTTGAAAAAAGTCAATTTGTGGGTAAAAAACAATGATATTTATATGAATTTGTTTCGAACGAAACCCATTTTGTAACAATCTTTCTAGCCTGAAGCACACTTGTTATTATATGTACTTTTATTGATCACAGTGGGGTTCAGTGGATACTGAATATTGACATGTTTTGCATTTATAAAATGTATTTTTACAATGCAATGTGCCACATTGTACTTACAAAGTGAATTAAAACCTCCCAATTCAATGCCGAAACGTTGTCATGTCACATTCACTACGAATTTTGTAAAACAAATATCTTAGACATTTAGTTTGAGTCAACAGCCCATTCACATTTACTGATTATATGTAGTAAATTAGTGTTAGGCAAAAAACAGCTGTGTAGCGAGCCATCTTGGATTGACCAATACCAGATCCTATCCTAAGCATAGTGTGCAGAACGCCTCTAGGGAACGATCCCGGAACCAGATTAGTGGAAGCTAGGCAGATTCGCACAACAACTGTGTATATTATGTATGTATGTATTGTTTTATTATAAAGTGCATTGATATGTCAAGTACAAGAATAAGCGATATAAAAGAACCAAAATTATTATTACCGAAAGTGATTATTTGCAAAGCTGCACTAGATCTGTTGCTGAAAACAATAGTGATTGTCATTTGTAGTTACTCCATTTTTTATCAGTATGGTCATCAAGTATAACGTTAATGAAATGTTATCCTGCTTGTTGGCAGAAGTTTTTGGGTCTTATTTATAGAGCTGCTCTGCATGCATGTTCTATGTACGCATTGCCACTGGTAGTTATTGGTAGATGATTTTTTTCTTAATATTTATAAAAAATTTCATTTGTTTCAGTTCTCTAGAATAAATAATACAGAAACTACAGCTGTTGTAGAGTTTCAGATTGTATGAAGGTTTCTGAATGTTTAGTAGTTTTTGAGTTGATGCATTTTGTGATGGCGTTTTAAAAATATACAGAAAGTCATCATTCACGGGATACTATCTCACAAACTAATCAACCTATATCGATATAACTTGTTGGGAATTGTTCTCTGCAATGTGTGGATAACATAACCATAATTAGAATATACATTATTGATGGCTACTGTATATGTTACATGGAGCATTACATGTGCAACTCACAAAAGCAAAAATCAGACAGATGAAGTAGGTTATTGTCTAAAGTGTTTTGAAGTTATGGAAGTATGTTAATAAGTAGCGTTATCATAATTAAGCATATATGTATAGGTTTACTGAGCATATATGCATATGACTGATTGATTATTAGTTTTTTCTAAATAATATAAATGTGGCATTACGTGTGTGACATTAAAATTCTACTTTTTTAATTTATATAGCTTTTACAATAAATATTGTATTTTGTTTCATTGTAACATAGTAAAACATGCGTACACCTAGTTCAAAAGAACGTAAATTTAACAATCAATGTTTTATTTTTGTCAAAATAATTACATGATGTAGCCACACAGATTAGTAGTTAAGATACCAGTAACTAAACCTGATACATTTGCTTTGATGTATGATGCAATGCAAAAATACAATTAAAATACCTTAACATGATGGGAGTGATTGGTTAAGTTTGTTTACATTAAGGACCATGGGTCATCAACCAATTTTCAGTAAATAAAAAAGTTGATGTGTCTAAATTTGCTTAAATTTTAACCAATGAATAAGTATCTATACCTAAGCACTTTTGCAAAAGAATTAAGCACTTACAAATTGTGCAAATTAAAAAACAGTCAGTTCCATATCAAATTTGTTTACATCATGTCTTTACAAAAAGCTACAGCAGACTCCTGAGGTACTATATTACATTACTGACAAAACTGGTTTTTTTTCTTCAAATTTTCCAATTCTGCACACTGAAATGTGCACAAATATCAGTGATCAGGCATTGGGCAATTAACTTGAAAAGTTAATTAATTAAATTACAATAAACTCAGAAATTCTCCAATTAAATTAACAATTAATGTTAATTCAATTAACAATTAAATCATGTGTTGGTAGAGATGTTTAAAATGATAATATCCATGTCACTCACTCTTCACTGGATATTATCATGTTACAGTGAGACAACAGCCAAGACATCATTAGGCATAACATTCATGTCACTCACTCTTCACTGGATATTATCATGTTACAGTGAGACAACAGCCAAGACATCATTAGGCATAACATTCATGTCACTCACTCTTCACTGGATATTATCATGTTACAGTGAGACAACAGCCAAGACATCATTAGGCATAACATTCATGTCACTCACTCTTCACTGGATATTATCATGCTACAATTAGACGACAGCCAAGACATCAGTAGGCATAATGTAGCTTTATAGCTTGAAACGTCAACATTCCTAATACATATCCAACTCATAATGTATGGTATCTGTAATTATGACCATTAATGCATCAGATAAATACAAACTGTACAGTAATTGAAAGTTAGTCGAACTTTTTTGTGAATTTACAATGCTAGGCACAGATACAAAAGCACTATATCAATAAATATTTGACGTAATGACAATGTTGAGCCAACGTTAGTCATCCACAATCTGACTGTCTTCTACTTGCTTTCTGGATGGGAAATAAACCTTGAAGGAAAAGTCGCTCTTTGGCAGCGAACCCTGAAATGTAGAACTGCATTATCAATTCATGGACTTCTTTCATTAACATAAATACATTTGATACAACAAATATTAAAATCTCAAGGTTCATACATATTAAAATCTATTTTGCCTTTTTTAACAACCATTTACTCACAGGGATATTTTAACATCAAGTATTGAATAAATTATTACATACATCGATAATATTGCGGTATGTATATATCATGCATTGAATTTATGACTAAGTAGCCAGCAGATTTGCCTCAATGTCACAATATTTACATTTATTGATTACTAACTCATCATTGGATCATGTTGGCTTGTACTGGGTGGCAACGCAGAGTAACAGTTTGAATGGAACAATGATAATTGGTCAGCTGTAAGTTTCCCACAACCAAATGATGACCGAATATCAAATGTTTTCCAGTTTTCCTCTGACACTTTATTACCAATTAATTAATAGACAGCAAATTATTGTATAAACTTTAAATTGTTGTATTGTACATGCAAATCCTTGCCAAAATCAACAAAATCATAATTTCATAATCATACTTAATTATTTTACATTCAGGGCGCAATCAGTCTCCAATTAGATCTTCCGTTTTTAAGGCCTTGAAAGTCTTAAAAAGGGAATTTTCAAAGAAAGGTCTTAGAAATGTCTTAAATTTTGTTTTACCAAACTATGGATCAAACTAAAATTTGACAAAGGTGCCATGCATTGAGTGATACACTTCTTTAATCAAATGATACAGTTTGATCACCATATAAATAAATCGCTCCTAGAGTGTTTGAATGAAACTTCATTGTTATTTTATATATATATATATATATTTGTAAATAAATCGCTCCTAGAGTGTTTGAATGAAACTTCATTGTTTATATATATATATATATATATATATATATATATATATATATATATATAACAATGAAGTTTCGTTCAATCACTCTAGGAGCGATTTATTTACAAATATATATATATATATATATGTATATACTGACTGCATCCCTCACTAGATGGCCGTACGTACTGGGTTGATGACGGTACAGTTGATCTGGGTGTTAGTGAAGGGGTCGTACTTGTCGGCACAGACAATCAGGTCTGGTATGGGGTACACGCGGAGGGCATTGTCATACGCCCAGTAGATCGGTTCAACATGTAGGGGTAGTGGGCAGAGATGGCCTTGGCACACCAGCGTCTTCGTAAACTAAAACATCGGCAAATGTGCACATCATATCAGGGTTTCCATTCTAAATAAAATATTCACTGCATAAAAGCAGTGTAGTAACAATATGTATGTATGAAACGCATTAATATCTACAGGCACAATATGCCATAAAACAACATACACTGCATTTGCAAAGAATTCTGCATAAAACTAGACCCTAGAAAATTTGTAGTTAGGCAAATTAACAAGGATTATTTTTATGAACGATAGTTATGATGGATTGTTCGTGAAATGCATATTTCTGTTTTAATTACAAGCTAAGTAATGTTAGTGAAATGGTACCCTGGTTACTTTTTTGCTACATAAATATGTGCTGTACATGTGTTTAGTTCCTGTTTGGTTTGCTTTGAGGAGCTCACATTCCTGTTAATATTCTTCCCAAAGTGGCTGCGTGATAATCAGTCCACTTTGTAATAAAAACGTCATTTATTTGGCCCATTTCAATTCTCTACTACATCAGACTTGCGTTGGTTATTGCATAAAATGTCATAACTGCAAACATTTCAAACATGCTAATAATAGTTGCTATCGCCAATATAATTTTTTAACATTTTAAAAGCTATTTTGTGTGACCTCGTTATAGAGAATGTACGATTTTTACTGGTTAACGTTCATGTACCTAGTTGGAGGTTTCATATAATTTAAATGTCCCAGTTCTCTTAAATTTTTTATCTCAGCATACATCTAAATAAACAATGTGATAAGTCATGTTTAAATCTTTATTGCTACAATCTATTTCCCATCAGAAATGATAAATGATAATTTCATTGCCAAATCGTGTATTTTTTTTTAAATTAAGATATGAAAGATCATTATGGCAACATGTTTTGCACGGATATTATTTTTAACAAACCTTGATTTTAGAAATAAAAATCAATTCAGTGTCGCAATGTCATAACCAATAAAATTTTTTGGACATTATCTTAAAGGTATGGTTAATGCGAATGCTCCGAGCTCGACAATACTCTAGTTCCATAATATGTAACTAACACAGGTGCATGAGCTGTAACACGGGTGCATGAGCTGTAACACGGGTGCATGAGCTGTAACAGAAGAAGGCTATTATTACTAGCGCCACCTACATGGGCTGGGATGTCACCATCCGTGGGAAAACGAACGCAGTTACGACACATCTTGGTGACGATGTTTTCTCGCAGAACGACAATTTGTTGAGTGCAGTACTGGATGCGACACGGGTTGCTGGTGAAGATGGCCCCGGGGATACGCTCCCTAAACTCGGCCGTGATGCAGTCAGGGAGCGCAGGTCTGAAATATGAAAGCGTAAAGGGATAATGAATTTTAAGTCTACCTTGTGGTAAATGCTTAGTTTAAACTATGCATAAATTAGTTTCATTCAAATTTGGTGTCTGAATGTGGGTCTGGTAAATGTATTTACATATTTGTAAATCTCACAGATCTAGCCACAGTTGCTGACGTGCCAATGTGCAAATCATTAATCATTCAATGATGGAATTTTGTTTTGGTGTAATGAGAATATAATTTTATTCAGCATATACATATTGTGATGTACATATATGTATAAAAGAGTACAACAAATTTATAATAATAATGACTGAAGTAACAAATAAAAAATACATGCCCTCCGACTGATAGGATCTCAACAGAAACCATATCTCCTGCTTACACATAAAAAAATTAAAATCAAGACATAACACTAATGAACTGTATAGACTATTAGCGGTTATATGTTTTAGAAATACTGGTACACTAAAACTGATGCAAGAAAGAACAATTTCAATCAAAAAAGAATTTAAATAAAAAACTATTTAACTCGAACATAATTATTTTAATTTCTTAAACCAGTATGAATATGAATTGCTTCAACCCTTAGTTCACCTGGGAAGTACGTGGGCCACTCCTGGATCTTGGGGGCCCGGAACAAACACAAACTTGCACTGTCGAGTCAAAGATGGAAGTTCACTCAACATGTCTGCCAGGGCATGGAATGCCTCTGAATAACAAACAAGTATCAATAAAGAAAATAGTAAATGTTACATAACATTTTTATGATCACATGTTTAATTACTTTATACAAAGTAGGGTGGGTTTTTACGTTGTTTAGCGTAGTTTTAAATTGCTAAATTGAAATCAGATATACATTATGACTAAGGTATAATAATATGAATGACAATGATACAAGTTATAATAACAATGGTACAAGTTATAATAACAATGATACAAGTTATAATAACAATGGTACAAGTTCATTGTCAATTTAATGGTGAAAAAATTACATTAACGACTTTGTATAAAAGAATTATTTTGTATGTATATAAATTAAATATAGAAACACTAACTACTTCTTCAGTATACACCTTTTTCTAACATTACAAATAATTGCATTTACTATTACATATGGATGTTTTGTACTTTCGACTACAGGTGATAATAAACATTGTTATTGTGTAATGGTCATAATAGCTTTTTAGTATTACAGTTGTTACAGTGAGAAATGTAATACCAAGTTTACTACAGAAAGAGGCTCATGAAAGCCTTTTCATAACAAAGTAACAAATGGCGACTCCACCATTGTTTCCAATAGTTATAGATGTGGTTGGTTCATACCCTTTAACATCTTCACACATTTGCTTCCATACGGCTGAGAGGAGAAGTTTCCACAGAACACGAAGCAGGTTGGTGGCATCTCTGCATAGCCCGTGAACAACATACGCAGCTTGTCCATTACCTGTAACAATACAAAAACTGCATGTCTCAACGGGGCAGTCTGACTACAATGTTATTGGAGCAATTCTGCATCAATAAAGCATGTTGATCAATGAGTTTAAATAGTTTTGAATTGCATAAATATAGTCACTGATCACTTGCGTAGCAATATGGTGTATACTAGACTGAATGCAACCATATTTCAAAAATATCATATGTCATTGGACTATGTCGACATTGTCAGGTTTAATTTTTTTAAAAGGTTTTTATTATTATTACACAGCAGTAAGTTAATTGTTGTTTTATGTACTGTGAAGGTTTAAAGAAAATGGTAACATAAAATCTTCAAGGGACCACATGAATGCCATATAATGGCTGCCAGTAGGAGAACTAACAGTGAGTTCTTCAGCAGTCACATCATTTTGGATAATATTTATCTAGTCCTTCATCTGGCTTGGTTGCTCACACTGTGTGCGTGATTGTATGTGTATGTGTTCACAACATTGTATGTGTTCATAATGTTGCATGTGTTCACAACATTGTTTGTGTTCACATTGTTGTATGTGTTCACAACAACACGTATGTATGAATGTGCTCTCACAGACATGAAAATATGCCCACCATGTGTCTCTCCCACGTTCAACTTTCTTACCTACGTTCCACCCCTTCATCCATACACAACCCATCCCTAAATTTCGCCTCCCTTCTTGTTCCTGTGACCTTGACCCATGACCCTCACCTTGACCTGGTCAAGCCAGACGTCAGAGAGGAAGACAAACATGGCATCTTCATTCTCCGCCTCGATCTGCTTCAGTCGGTTTGACGTCGCAGCGTTCACGATTGAAGGGCCACCAAAGAAGTTCAGGTTGCCAAAGTATGCTCTGAAATTAACCAGTAAAATGTAGCTTAGATTAACGGCAACCGTTCTACTGTCATTCTGTGTAAACATCAACAAAAATTTCTTTCCGGTTTCTCTCTAACATTTACCACCAAATGCACCCATACATGACTGCATTTAAATGCAAATGTTTTAAGCTTGCATATGAATACTTCTCAAATGTTTCTATGTGAGTGAGAAAAGGAACGAAGCACAAACCAGTCTACATCAACTTTAGTAAGTCTAGTTATATAAAACAAATGCTTTATTTTAATATTGTTTGCTTTGAAATAATGCATAATTTGATTCAAATGCAAATATTTTTGATGAAAATGTGTAAGCAAAGCAGGGAAAATACTGAATTTAAATGCAAATGTGGCATTTTCAAATGGAAATGCACTTGAACCCAAGCCTGATGAACCAACCGAAGCCTGATGAACCAACCCAAACCTGATGAACCAACCCAACCCTAGTGAACCAACACAAGCCTGATGAGCCAACCCAACCCTGGTGAACCAACCCGACCCTGGTGAACCAACCCAAACCAGATGAACCAAGTCGACCAACCCAACCCTGGTGAACCAACCCAACACTGATAAACCAACACAAGCCTGATGAACCAACCCAAACCTGATAAACCAACACAAGCCTGATGAACTAACCCAAGCCTGATGAACCAACCCAAACCTGATGAACCAAGTCAACCAACCCAACCCTGGTGAACCAAAACAACACTGATAAACCAACACAAGCCTGATGAACCAACCCAAACCTGATGAACCAACACAAGCCTGATGAACTAACCCAAGCCTGATGAACCAACCCAACCCTGATGAACCAACACAAACCTGATGAACCAACCCAAACCTGATGAACCAAGTCAACCAACCCAACCCTGGTGAACCAACCCAACCCTGATGAAACAACCCAACCCTGATGAACCAACCGAAGCCAATTGGATGCTAATAGAATGAATATTAACATGCAATAACAATCAACTTGCTATAAAAAGAAGTTTAATGGCCACGTGGAAGACAGTTGGTTGTCTCACAGAAGTTACCTTGTGGTGGAGGCTGGCTCAGGTGGGGGGAAGCCGAACGCGTTCACATGGAAGACCTCGTCCTCATACCAGCCCTCGGCCAACACGAAGCAGTTCTCCGTGAACAGGCCAGTGTGGAAGTTGTGGACAGTGGTCAAGGAAGAACATCTTACTGGTACTAATGGGCGTGTTCAACAAGTTTTTTATTTGTCCATGCAATATGAAGTAATTGTAATAAACACTTCTGCTGCGTCCTTGGAAACCCAAGCAGAGGCGCATCAAAAGGAAAGGGTTTGGCAATCTCAAAATCAATGGTAAAGTTGTCAACAGAAAGGTGGGTATGCTTTGGAGCTAAGGAGGAAAGGCATGGTTAGAAAGATAAGCATTCAGGTGACAGAGGCAACAAATACAGTTATTAGTAAATGAAAACAAACTATAAAAATGTTATGTTTATAGCTTGGAGTCATAATTTAATGAGGATATAGCTTTGGAGAGATCCAACTGAACAGCTCCTGAAGGGTCTTCCAAATACCATTTGCCCTGCAAATAAAAATACAAAGTGATTTGGCTAGGCACCACGTCTGACATTCTGTACACAGCTGAAAATTCTGGCAAATATGCGAGATGGTGCAGAAATAGTAGTTTGTGATAGTTTGTGTTTGTGTAATCTCCAACACAAACTACGTAAAAAAAACTTTCATTTTAAATTTTCTTATTTATGATACATAAAAACAAAGAAAATCTTGTCACCAGTATTTTGTAGATGCATTTGAATTTTTGAAAAAGGTCATTTTTTTATAGAGAATATTTTATTTTGATGCCTAAAAATTATTTTTGAGCTTTCAAAGATCCCATCATTTAATCACCTTCTATAATGGATATGTTAATAAAAATATCATGTACTTATTGACCTTTCAAATTTCCTTTATCAGGCTTTTTTAAAACCTCACCAAATGTCTTTCGAAAATGTATTTCAAATTTCCTTTTCTATAACAAAATGCATATCTTGGAATCTAAAACTTTAGGTAAATCATGCAAATGTGTGTAGAACAGAGTTGGAAAAATAATGTTTTGGATTTTTTTTAATCTGATGTATACCTGAGTCTTAACAGAGGGTACATGATTTTAGAATGGTAGAACATTATATATACCAGTAATATAATATAGGTTGACTTAAAACAGCAACATGTCACTAAAAAATAATTGTATCAGAACTGTCAGCAGTCTATTACCAGTGCTAACATTTACATGCTGAAAAATCATTTTAAATCCTTATGAACGTTGTCCAGTTTAACTGCAAACTCAGAAATATGACCTTTAAACAACTTTAGAAGTACTTTAGCAAAATAACCACTTACAATCAAATGAACACTCTAAAATAGACTACAGGCTTATAGTACATATACAGATTAGATAACTTGGAGCTGATGTTGGGCTCACTGAATTGAGATATTGTCCACAGCTGCTTCTAGTTCCTGAGGCCATAACTATTATTATTGTTTGTTGAGAGGGTGAATCAGCACCTGTCCAGAGCTCAGTGTACTCTAGCCAAAATGCAAATTGATACCACACTGTACTAGTGCAGGTCTCACTTGAGTCAACATACTGAATTTGGTAACAACTAGTGTTTGCTTAAGGTGGATTTTATCTCAGGGTTTCTGACTTGAAAAGATGCCGCCTCTTGAAGACAAGTCTTTGTGGCTTCACTGCATTCAGTATGCAGAAATGTGTAAAACGTCATCAACTGATACCAAATTAAAAAAAAATTAAAAATCAATGATTTTTATTATTTAAATAAAATGACTTAAATCAAACAACTCTGGCTTAGAATCTGTCTGCCAAACTACCTGGCATACTACACTAAAGTTCTCTGGTTCTTTGGCATTTTGTAAATTATTTCTGGTTCTCCTTATTCGTTCTATTAATTACATATTATTTAATAATAAAACCATTAGGCATTTCAAGATGGCACAAACCCTGTTTGCTATCCATATGTTAGACTTCCTAGTTAAAACATTAAGTTTTTCCCACCAAGGTTGTGAATAAACTCACCTCTTTTAGTTGTGTCAACATGCCCAATACAATGATCTCACCCAATCGGGCAGTGCTGCCCAAGAGATATTCGACAGGTCTCAACTGCAATAAGAAGTTGCCAATTAATTATCACAGTACACACCTGTCACAACAAAACAAAAAGTGATCGGAAAAACATCTTATGTAGGAAATTATACAGTCCATACTGCAGCTGCATTTACAGATAGTGTGAGTGTGAGCGAGTTTATGCCTTTTCTGTTACTGATCTCAATCCAACCATTGTACGAATGTTATCGATACATTGTAAGAGGCATCCCATCATAGTCTTTCAAGGTCAAAGAGGGAATATAACGGACCTTGAACTTCTTGCTGTCCTCCGCTGTTTTTACACCAATAGCTGGAGGAGTGAACAGTTCATGTCTGGATGTCCGCTTGGTGCACAAACATAATACAGTTACTGAATACTGTAAACATTCTGAAAAACTTCAATGTTAATTAAGCTCACATGTAAGTGATTGATGGCATAAATATTTGACTTTCTCGAAAAGAAAATTGCAGTCAGTTACACATGAAGTTTCAGTAGTTATATCTATTCTATTCCGCACACATTTGTTGCCACAGGTTTTCACTTGTAATATTTTTAGCCCCGACTTCAAATGACACATTTCACAGCGCTAAGATACAATCACTAATTAAAGTCTGCCTTCCCAGGGTTGATCTCAAAACTAAATGAAACCGATTTCACTGGGAAGAGAAGGTGTTGACTTTGAGCATGGGAATGCACTTTTGCATCACAATGACTGAAGTGCCACCTGGTGGTGAATACGAAGATGTACACAAGTCGATGTAATTCGGAAGTTTCATGCAGCAGGGTGGGGCTCTGGGTTAAATGAAATCAGTTTCGTGTAGTGCTAGTGCTGCCCAGCAATGTTTCATCCTCTATTTTTATAGCATTTCGTTGAACAGTCTCTGTAAATATTGATACATTTACCTTTAAAATCACATAATTTAAGGAGGCTTGGAACATGATAAAAGATGCGCAGTCCACAAGATATTTACGTCTTGACTTTTATAAACCAACAGACCCATGTTTTTATATCCAAAATGCATGTGACCCAGAAAGAAAACAACCCCCGCAACCTGATGTAGTATGGTGTATCTCTCCTGGTACAAAGCTGCTTTTGTGTCGGCGTTTCCATGAAGACAGGGGGCCGGCAAACCGAGTTCTTCATTCCTAGAAAAAATACAAATACACGTAAGGAAAGTTTTCTTGTTACACCAGCCTGTCTTTTACTGCTAATCATCAGTTTCCCAGCAAGCACAAAGTGTTCCAACTTTACATTATAGCCAGCCAACTACAAGTGTTCTAATTTTTTCAGGGTTGTATATATATATATGTCTCATCTTGGAACATACAAGTAATGCCTGGATGTGTGAAACCATGACTACAACACACTTAATTGGTGCTTCATCTATCGTAAATAATCAAAAGTTCAAAATAATTAACAAATAATAACATATAATGTTAAAGGTACAAAGCCTGATTATTTTGACTGTCAAATCAAATAAACTGAATCTATAATAACATCTTGACTGCCCATATGGGTTTATAAACCGCCATTTAAAAATATATTTGACTGTTATCTATTCATGAATATCAACTTTGGCATTCAGCATGCAATGTAAACATATTTCTAAACATGATATTTGAGTAGGAACATTCAATTTAAACAGATAACAGTCAAATTATATGAGACACTTTTTTGGTTATCAAAATAGACCATAGTTTATACTATTAATACGATTTTTACAATAAAATTTAAGACTTTGTGTCTATAGCAGCTCTACTGTAGAACACATATAAACCCACCCACAACAATTTGGAATTTAATCTATTGACTATCATGATAGTCAAAAGTTCAAAATAACAAATAACAATGTATCTTTAAAGGAGAAGCACATAACTGCCTTCAGAATGTCTTCAGAAGAGAATTGTCTACTCTTGCTAAAACAACACTGTATGGAAACACAAAAAAGGAAAAAGAGGAACAATAAATATAGGGCAATGTTACAACTTCCTACTTCCATCTAGTACAGACAAAATTAGGAAACTTACAAAATGAATTTCTTCCTCTCTGTAGTGTAGGTGTATCTTGGCACATCAAATGCGTCAATCACAGCGAAAATGTTATCTCTGAAACAGCCGATATTTCACATCAGTGCACATCTTTCAAAAGAGACAAAGTTGGTGCACTTGACTGAATTAGTTTCTTGTTTCCACGGGTTCAGTGGGTCGCTTAACAATACCATTATTTTTACAATATAGCCTACCCGAAATAGAGTATTTTTTAATCACCAGATGGCGAAAGTCTTAATGCAAAGCATCTTGGGATCACTGTTTTATTTGAAATACATGTGGTTTATGTTTTCTTTGACGTCTTAGAAGCTATGACAATACAAGTTTTCATCATGGTGCAGTATTCATCAGTTAAGATTATGTGGCAAACCTAATTTGACTTTGTGCCATGCCCCGAAACAAATGTGTATCTATGGCAATGCGTGATTGATCACATTAAAAATTATTAAAATGTCAAATCAGCTGATTTTTTGCTCTGACAGTTAGCACTGTTTTTTTTAATTAAATATCAGTACTGTTGGTACGTATTTATTTTTACAACATATGTATATATATTATATATATATAAATATTATTACTATTTATGACATTGACCACGTGAACTGCCTCACCCGTCTTCGGCCTGTTCGTTGTTGCACTCGTGGACCGCGGTCTCGCATGCCTTCCTGTCAATCATGCTCGAAGTGACTGTCAACATTAGAGTCTAAGCATTAGCACATTCAAACTCAAACACACACACACAATGTTGTTGTTGTCACGCTGTAATCCCTCGGCTTACAGAGACAGCTTGTGTTCTCTCCTCAAAATCGATATTTTCGACCAGATAATCATGCTTTTCACTGCCACTTTCTCCCTTGTTGTTGAAATAACCATTAAAACTGCTGCCAACTCCCTAGACTGTGCCATTTTGAATTCCAAATTCTCCTTTGACAATACAAATAAAGTGTACGTTGAATTTTTAAATGTGACATCCGGTCGATTAGGACAACAGGAGCCACATAATATAGATCATATAGTCACACACATAGATACACAAACCTACAGACGACCAAAATGTTTTAAACATAAAACACATACAGTACAGTTTACACGTCATCATGTGTATGTATGGACCCATGGTCCCTACATACACGTCATTATGTGTATGTATAGACCCATGGTCCCTTATCCTAGATATCCACCTGATTCCACTACTGCAACTATCAACATATTTTTTATTTATTCAGCCTGTCATAAATTTGCACATGTTTTGAATGACTGCCCTACAGTCTGGAATGAGTTTCTTTGCAAATTCCAGTAACATACAACATTAACTCCATAAATACTAATGTGGTTGAAAATATAAATTCTATATTAATCTGGGTATGACTAACCCCAGTAATTACTTGCATGTTACAACTGTTTTTTTTAAATTTGTGACAAATATATATCTTCACAGAATACCAATTCCGAACATTCTAGAAGACATTTTATGTGAAATGGCAAGAAAACAGCCAGGGTTGAAAAATCAGGATTGTTTTAAATAAAATGTTGTTATTTCAAACCATGTTACTTTAGATTATTATCAGTATCATTATATAAGTAATGCTTTGTGGAAGTGAAGCAAAAAAATTACAATTTAATAGCTACTTCATCCTCAACTGATTTATCCTATCGTAAATCCGGTTCGCTGATGTCCTGATATAGATTAAAAAAGTAATATCCACAGTCGATTTAATCAAAGAGTGCATTTTTTTCAAATCATCGAAAAAATTTACTTTAGTCATTAGATCTGGTAAGGTTCAAAACAGTGGATATGAGGTCAAGGTTGGCCAAGGGCGTGACTTCCATCTTCTCGCTGATCACATGAAAAAATTTCACCAATGGCAAAATTTTTGAGTTTTCAGGGTTTCCATTTTCATTTCAATAAATTCTGCATGCAAAGTTAAATAATTTAAAAGTTTGTATGATGATTTCACAAAAACTACATATAAAAGTTGCGCAAACAAGCTAGCATGTCGTAGTGGATACTAGGTAGACATGAATTTTTGCAAAATGAATTTGAAATGAAACGAGCAAAAAAATCGAATTGATGAGGCACCTTTAAAAACATTTACAGGGCTGCAGTACACAAGTAGATTAACTTTGATACGGTTAGCAGAAGGGGTCTGTGGAAGATCATGGCCAAGTACGGATGCCCACGGAAATTTATCTCCATGGTGCAGCAATTCCACGCTGGCATGAAAGCACAAGTTCAGGACAACGGTGAGACATCTGAGCCATTTCCTGTCTCTAATGGCGTCAAGCAGGGCTGCGTCTCGGCACCAACACTGTTCAGCCGCATGTTTTCCGCAATGCTGACTGATGCTTTCAGAGATGGTGACGTTGGAATCGATCTCAGGTACCGTACAGATGGCAAGCTGTTCAACCTCAGGAGGCTTCAAGCAAAAACCAAGGTCAAGACAGACATCATCAGGGACTTCCTGTTTGCTGATTGCTGTGCCCTCAACGCCGGCTCAGAAGCTGATATACAACGCAACATAGATACATTTTCCATAGCCTGCACAAACTTCGGTCTCACCATCAGCAAAAAGAAGACTGAAGTACTGCACCAGCTGGCCCCAGGGAAACCCTATGTTGAGCCCAACATTACAGTCAACGGTCAGAGACTCAGTGCAGTGAACAGGTTCACCTATCTTGGCAGCACACTGTCTCAAAATGTCACCATTGATGACGAGGTGAACATCAGAATTGCAAGGGCCAGCGCGACCTTCGGCAGACTACATGCCAATGTCTGGAACAGAAGAGGCATTAGTCGACAGACCAAGCTGAAGGTGTACAGGGCAATAGTGCTCCCCACGCTGATCTACGCATGAAACATGGACAGTGCACCAACGCCATGCCAAGAAGCTGAACCACTTCCACACAACGTGCCTCAGGAAACTCCTTAACATCAAGTGGCAGGACAGGATTCCAGACACTGAGGTACTTGCCCAAGCAGACCTGCCCAGCATCTATACCATCCTAACGCAGTCCGAGCTATGCTGGGCAGGACATGTATCCCACATGCCAGACCATCGGCTAAAAAGAGGCTCTTCTGTGGCGAACTACAGCAAGGAAAGCGGTCCCATGGAGGCCAGAAGAAGCGCTTCAAAGACACTCTAAAAACATCCCTGAAAGCGTTTGCCATCACCCCTGACTCCTGGGAACAAACCGCCATGGACCGAGCCAAGTGGCGTTCCTCCATGCACAAAGGCTCCAAGATATGCGAGGCCAACAGGACCGCTGCAGCAGAGCAAAGGAGGCAAACCAGGAAAGCCCGAGCCAGCAATCCTCAAGATGACGTCCCCCTCATCCCGTCCCAACTGCCAACACACCTTCCGTGCACGGATTGGCCTTGTCAGCCATCTGTGCACTCACCAGATCCAGCCCCAACTACTCCCAGATGACTAGAGGGGTCCTCGTCGACTCGACGGACAAATATGTGATTAACTCTCTAAGTGTGCCTTCTAGTTTTACAAGGTAATTATGTTTCATGAGCTTGTCATGTTGCAGAAAGCAGCTTTTATCTGTCGAGAATAACTTGGACAATAACCTAGAAACCATGCTCGCTATGTTGGCCAGTCGCCATTAATAGACAGTGCTCAAGACTAGTTTTGAAAGCCCATGAATGTACAAAATTGACGACTGTACAACTGTTCCCAAACAGACCAAAGAATAATTTGGGGTCCAAAGACTGAAAGAAAGAGACTGGTTAATGAGCGAGATAAAGACATGCTCATGTACATCATTTCAATAAAACAACGGTTAAAACACACAAATTTGTTACTCTGGAAACGTATCCACTATGAATATTGTGTGACTGTGGCCTGTGGATTTTGTCCCAGATTCACTTTTGTGGGCAATGCTTGAAGGTCTTTTCGCAATTCCGTTTTGTTCGCTTGGATCATTAATGACTAATTTTGCAAAAAACAAACCTGTTTAGTATCCACTGCAATGTAGCAGCTTGTTTGTTCAAATGTGTTATTTAGTTTTGATGAAATCATCAGACAAACTATTAAATTATTTTTTATCGGCTCTGTATACTAATACTAGAACACAAGGCTATTCATGCTTTTACAAGTTACCCGATGTAATGACCAAAATCAATTCCTTCAATGATTTTAACAAAGTATACATCCTTTTATTAAATAGGCCATGCATATTACTTAAATTATTCACACACTACAGATTTAAACATCGACGAACATGATTCCCGATTGGCTAAATCAATTGAGCAGGACATTTTAACAGTGTCTGTAGCATGGTACATACGCGGTTGCTTCTGGATGTGTTCCAAGAGTCTGTCGAGACAATCGGCCTGCTCCACATCATTGATGGGCAGTAACACTTCCACCAAGTACTTGGTCGCTTCACTGGAACAATACACAGGACGAAGGAATGATAATAATAATAATATATATATAATAATGTTTTTATTTCAGGCAAGAGCCCATAATATTATAAATACATACAGGTTAAAAAAAAACATACATATACACACATGATGAACAATAGAGGTACATGTAGTGCGAAAAATATATATATATAAATATACATACATGACATGTAGTAAAATATATATATGAGATAAGGATAAAAAATATATTTGTATAAAAGTACAAACATCATGAATTAAAAGCATACAATTGATCAATCCAATGTTTAATCAATGGACTTTGATAAGACATAAACTCTTGAATTAATCTACATACATATGGTATGACATTATGCTGTTTGGTTATTAATCTTGCAGGCTAATTATCCAGGGTGAACAACCTAAATGTTTACTCTCATTAAAAACACACACTAAACAACATAAGTATAAGTATAAGTATAATATATATATATATATATATATATATATATATATATATATATATATTAAAATAAGCTACAAACATTATTTGGTTAATAAATATAATACTTAGTCACATCCTAGTTTGATACAAATTGTCTATCAACTTTGTTTGTTCTCGGCAAACAGTATGTTAGTATGAAATATCAATTTTAGTAGCATTAGTTAATGTATGTATTTATGTTTATTGTTGTCTTCACATGTTTAATTAATTTATGTATTTTTTATATAGTGGGAAATGCTTATTATAAGTATTGCACTTCCTGCATTTCCCTTCAACATTTCTTTAAATCTGCCTAAGTATTTATAGATCTTGATAGGGATAGCAGCAAAATGGTGCTGACATGTCACTGATGTATATAATGTTGTATTGACATTGTACTGCTTCATGTTGAAATATTGAATAAATTCCAATTCCAATATATATATATATATATATATATATATATATATATATATATATATATATATATATATATATATATATATATATATACTTATGCATGCTTAAGTGTGTATGTGTGTGTGTGTGCGCGCGTGCTTGCGTGTGTGTTTTTGTACGCAGTGCCAGTGCCTCTTCGAAGTTCGATTAATCAATAAATTTACTGAGTTCAAAGCTCGAGTCGAATCACATAAGTGTATGGTGATTGCAATCACTGAGGTTAAACCGAAAAACCAGAAATTTCTATTAAACACAGCTGAACTGGGTTTGAGTGACTATGATTTATACCATAACATCGATAAGCAAGGACGAGGTATTTGTATATATACCCACAAAACACTAAATGCAAAACCCTTCGTATCTTTAGGAACCAACTTTCAAGAATCGATATGGGTTGAGATAAAATTAAACAAAAAAGACACTTTTCTGATAGGATGTGTATATAAAAGCCCGGGCAGCTCTGGCACCAATAATGAACAATTAAATGAACTGATTAGTGAGGCAATGAGCTATAAACACTCACATCTTCTCTTGCTTGGAGATTTTAACTACCCCAACATAGACTGGCAAAACTGGTACACACTCTCAGAGAATACTAATAGCCCAGACACTAAATTTAAAGAAGGAATAAGAGATAATTTCCTCTTCCAACATGTCACACTCCCAACAAGGGAGCGATTAGGAAATAAATCGAACATTCTTGATTTAGTTTTCACCAATGAAAAAGGTATGATAGATGATATAGTGTATGAAAGCCCACTTGGTAAGAGTGATCACTCTGTCCTCATCATTACATTTAGGTGCTATGCAGAAATAGCAAGCCATACTCGACTTAAATATTATTACGACAAAGGGGATTATAATAGTATGAAGACGAAACTAGACCACACAGACTGGGGCGAGATAATTGGCACGAGCACTATAAACCATCAATGGTTAGGTTTTAAAGAATATATTAAAAAGATACAGGATGAATTCATCCCTCATCGACTTGTGAGTAATATTAACAGACATAAAGGAAAAGTACCCCTAAACAAGGAATCAGTAAAGAAAATTAAGAAAAAACACATTTTATGGAAACGTTATATGGAGACAAAAGAAGGAAAATACTATACTGAATATTGTAGGGCTAGAAATCAAGTCCGTAAATTAATGAGGAGGATACAGAAGGAATTTGAGATGAAGCTAGCAACAGAATCTAAGACAAACCCAAAAGCAGTATGGAAATATATGAACTCCAAAACCAAGAATCGGGAAGGTGTTTCAGATCTGAACACAGAGCCTAAAGATCCTAAATCTAGACTCACACATTCTGATAGGGAAAAGGCAGATGTCTTAGGAAATTTTTTTTCAAGTGTTTTTACTATAGAGCCAGATGGTGATATCCCTCATATTCCACCAGTGAAGTTAAGGCACAACATGGAAGAATTGACTATTGATGAGGAAATTATTAAAAAAAGACTTGATAACCTTAATGTGTGTAAATCGGTAGGGCCAGATGGTGTTCATCCTAGGTTGTTGAAAGAGCTATCTAATCATCTATGTAAACCACTAGCTAGGCTATTTAATAATTCACTGGCTGTGGGTGAACTACCAAAGGAATGGAAACAGCGAAGGATCTCAGCCATATTTAAGAAGGGTAATCGAAAAAACGCAGGAAATTATAGACCAGTCAGCTTAACAAGTATACTGTGTAAATGTATGGAACAATGTGTCAAAGATCATATTGTCAATCATATGATAAGGAATAAATTATTTAGTACGCAACAATTTGGTTTTATTAAAGGTCAATCTACGGTACTCCAATTATTAAATGTTATTGACTCATGGACCAAAGCTTTAGATAGAGGGGAATCTGTAGACATTGTATATTTGGACTTCATGAAAGCATTTGACACCGTCCCTCACAAAAGATTGATAGGCAAACTTAAATCGTATGGTATAGAGTATTACACACTAAGATGGATCCAGGCGTTCTTGTCTGACCGGTTACAGCAGGTCAATGTAAATGGTACAAATTCTGAGTGGGCAAATATAACAAGTGGTATTCCACAAGGCAGTGTATTAGGACCGATCCTATTTGTTTTATACATAAATGATCTTCCTGAGAATATAGTTTCAAATGTATATATGTTTGCGGATGATACAAAGATTTTCAAAATGATTACTAGTCCACATGACCAGCGTACACTACAGAACGACTTAGATTATTTAACATCTTGGTCAAGTAAATGGTTATTAAGGTTCCACCCAGATAAATGTAATTTAATGCACGTAGGGAAAACAATACAGCAAGAGTATGCATACAACCTGAATATAAATAATATTGCCCATGAATTAGGAGGAATAGAAGAACAAAAAGACATTGGGGTTATAATTGATTCAAACCTAGAATTTGATAAACACATCAACCAAAAAATAAACAAAGCAAATAGTATCATGGCAGTTATTAGAAGGTCCTTTACAACCCTAAATCAACATAATTTTGTACCATTATATAAAGCTTTAGTTAGGAGTCATCTAGATTATGCAATATCAATATGGTCCCCTTATAAACAGAAATACAAAGATGCCATTGAAAATGTGCAAAGACGTGCAACAAAACAGCTTCCTGGTATGAAGAATATTTCTTATGAGGAAAGACTTCAGAGATTGAAACTTCCTACACTTGCATATAGACGAACTCGTGGTGATATGATTGAGGTATATAAACTGCTCCATGGGAAATATGACAGTGATGTATCTAACATTGTAAAGCTGCACAAAGACAGTGATACAAGGGAAGGAACAAGGGGTCATAGATTGAAATTGTTTATAGAACGTGCTTGTACAAATGTTAGAAAAGAAAGCTTCTCACTTAGAGTTACCAGATTATGGAATGATCTACCGGAAGTAGTTGTAACTGCCCCAAGTGTCAACTCATTTAAAAACCGTCTAGATAGACATTGGAGTACTGAGGAGTTTCTCTACAACTACAAAGCTGCCTTGCAAGGAAGTCGTAGAAAATTCCAAGGGATAATTGAAGATCTGACCACCGAGGCCACCGCCTACAGTCAGGAAGAACCTAAGTAAACCTAAGTAAGTAAGACAAACATGTTCAACAGACAACTCCAATTATCGCCCAACACAAATGCTACGGAATTCCTTCCCATATCTGCATTGTAACATACCTTCTAAGGGTTAAGCCATGCATTTTGAATGCTGAGACTATTTTGTTCTTCAACTTCAATGCCATTATGACACAAATTCGAAGCTGACACCACGAAAACTGTTCCAGAAATACAAACAACGAATGCCGCGTTTACAAAATAGCGCGCCAAACCAGTGAAACTGCGTACCGCACCTGACCGCATCTGACCAATCAGCGTAGCCTCGATTATCCAAGTGATGTGGCGCTTCTATTTCTACCTTATGATGCCTTATGACGATTCTGATCGCAGGACCTATATGATTCCTCTATGACCAGATCTTCTTCTTCAGAGTCAAATATTAGGGGTTCATAATTTCCGGTTCCAGTAGTCAGTGCTAAAGGAGCTTCATAGTCATATATTATTGCCTGGGAAGACCAGAATTTGTCTATACCGTTTTTTTTAAAGTTTATTGATCTAGCTTGTATTACAGATTTAGGTAGACTATTCCATGGTTCAGCCACTCTAAGAGGAATGCATTTTTTCTTAGATTTATTTTCGCTCTTTGGGTAAATAATTTAAGAGAGTGTCCTCTATTTCTAGATCTTAGTGTCACATCCTCCCATTTCAGGAGGTTTGGTGCAGATTTATTATCGTACATTCCATGCATTATTTTATAGACATCTATCATGTCTCCTCTTAGCCTTTGGTATGCTAGTGTGCGTAGCTTAAGTAATTTTAGTCTTACTATATATTATAAGTCCCTCATACCTGGTAGTTCTTTCGTGGCTCTTCTCTGGACGTTTTCTATTGCTATTTTATGTTTCATCTTATATGGATACCAAACTGCTACGGCATAGTCTAGGTGAGATCTAACCATTGTCTTATATAGTGTGTGTAGGAATTGGAAGGTTCTTCCGATTACTTTTGTCATTTTGGTTGCTTTATTAACCACGTGGTTTATGTGATCATTAAATGACAGTTTTAAATCGATGATTACACCTAAGTCAGTTTGCTTATATGTGGTGACTATAGTGAATGTTTAACATTATTGCTTCTCATGAAATATTAATTTTCACCTATATTATTTTTTTTTATTTCCATGTTGTTGCTGTACACCTGGATGCGAGATGGGATTATTTGATAATTTTATTTGGGTGGTAATTTAGTGTACTGTTCGGGAGCATTGGGGCGGATGACCTATTGGTTGATGGTTACGTGTTCTTCTATCCCACTCGTACGTCGTGTAGCCGATCGCGACAACCTGTCTCAGCAAACTGGGCATTTTTTTTACTATAGATCGTTGTTTTTGATGCGAAAACGATACATTTTATACGTAAAGCGAACATTATATATATACTAAAATAGTATTCACTGTACGAAATTGCTAAGCGTTGTGTTCTGGTGCACTACTGAGTTTGGGTTTCACGAGAGTCTTAGCGCAATAGACGTGTCTGTATTGTATTGTATTGTATTGTATTGTATTGTATTGTATTGTATTGTATTGTATTGTATTGTATTGCATTGTAGGCCTACTATGCAGTAATATAGGATAGACACAATAAAACTATATTTTTCTTACATACATTCACATCTACATAGCTCCATTTTTTCTCGAAAATTCGCTCAATTAAATGAACCAGCCGCTTAATAGCATCACATTGTTGTGGCTCGAGTCCACTGTATTGAGTCATATGTTATGCACCTAGATGCATCCATTAATAATATATATATATTCCGACGACAGCAGAAACTATTGCCAGTATGCCATACGTAGTTGTTGCCGTACGGAGGGCCGCGAAGAAGAACATTCCCCAGGGATGTAGAAGAAACTACGTCCCTAGCTGGCCTGACACCCAAGTCGACTGAAATGCATCAACAACGCTAACACAAACACGAATCAGACCCCTTTGCCAAGGATATCACCGAGACAGGAGAGGAGCTGGTGAATAGAGGAACGCTGTAAATCATGACAGACTCTGATTGAATCGACTGGCGTGATACATAGTAGCAACAAGGTTTGGGCAACAATGGGAAAACTATGCAAGGGTCCGCGAAAGGCAAAGCCGCACTAGTCACTACATACAACACTACAGCAAACGAAGTCGCTCATAAAATGCTGCTAAGCGGACGCACGCCAAGCAAACAACCCAAAGAACGTTTCGATCGACAACGATGCTCCGATGACCCAGAGTTTGCAGGACAGTTTAATGCAGCCGAATTCGAAGCCGGTATCAATGCGTGGACTGTACAATCCAGCGGCGTTGCTCTCTGCTGCGAATTCCTTTATTAGTATGCTTTTTGTTGAAAGAGTCGACAACCTTTAATTAATTGCGTTACCTTTCGTTTTGTTTTTACAAAACGTGGCAAAGAAAATGTGTAAGAGATCATGACTTTTTATCACCCACCATTCAAGCTGATAGTTAAATTATCCGAAAAGTCCAATAAATATTACACAACTTCCGCTACAATCAGCTAGCTTAGAACAGTCTGATATACTACATTATAAATATTATAAGCTTGTTGCCGGTTTCTAGTGGACGAATGCAATGCCACTACATAGTGCATATCCTTCCCAAGAGCACATGCAGCCGAAATAGATGGTTAGGAAAACATCAACATTTTCCGTTTTCCAGTATGGATGATGTAAAAAATTTACTTAATATTGAAGCGGAAATTAAGATATGTCTACATCTACGCCTACTGGGGACAAAACGCCCCTTAGAGGGCGGGGTATGGTGACCTCGCGGGAATCTTGACCCACACAATCTGGTCAAATAACAGTCGTGATTAGGTATTAGAAATGTGTTTAATTTGACAAAAAAATTTTGTTTTTTAATGTACGACCTGTCATTTCGTATAAATGGTACATGACAATTCGGAGTAGGTCATACACTGTATTACCCTATTAATAAGTGTAAACGCATTATCCTCTATTATCAAAGTGCCGCACCGTAGAAATAATATCCTTTTAAGTTCTCATTGTTTCCAGGAATAAACTGGAATTCATCACACATAAGTTTAACTCGTTGATCACGAGTCAGCAAGGGAGAAGCTAAAAGAGAACCAAGAACCCATGAAGAAGCCAAAGAGAAGACGCGTCAGAACCAGCAGTGAGGACGAAGAACGACCATCTAAGTAAATCAGAAAAGGGTAATATTTTTTCTAGATATTTAATGTGTGTAATTTAATGTTGCGTTTTGACATAATTCTGACATAATATGTATTCTATATTGGCATAGGTAGTATGATTTAAATATCACGATGAGTAATATTTGCTGGATCAAAGTAACTCACCTTGTATGCCGAATGTGATGACCAACACCAACCAGAACATAACAGTCGTGTTGTCGCTGCGATCCAACCAACGACAAATTCTATAGCTATATATGTTCTTAAAAATCCTATAGAATTTTCTTTAAAAAAATTCCAGAATATTCCTTAAAAAATTCCAGAATATTCTTTAAAAAATGTATAGAACATTTTCGTGATAAGTTAGACGTAAAACTTGGCTAACATCCGTGTATCGAATATTAATAAAAAGTGTATTTTGGTTCTAGGTGGTTGCGAGATCGACAAACGGTGGCGCCACACCACGGAACCTGGGTAATCGAAGCTAGCTCGAGAGTGTCTTTAGTTTGCCGCTTGGTGAAGTTTTGCAGTTTTTTCAGTGGAGTGGTGTACAAAAGTAAACAAGATTATGACGGCCGTGGTAGAAGCTGTGTTGCCTCCAGCTAGATCGGGTCATGTCGCCGTTTGCATTGGCAAATTCATGATAGTATGGGGTGGCTATAATGACGAAGTAGGTTTACAGTATCCATTCCATTTCGCTTAAGTAAACATTTCTGAAGCAGGCAATGGGCGATAATATGATGACGCAACACCTGTCTTATATGCGGAAACCAGATTACTGTTTCACTTCATGGTGCATGGCATACGGATATAGTGTCAGTGGTTATGAGACGGTACTCCCACTTGGTAATTTTTTGCTGCCTGTAAAATTATTTTTGAACTGGGACATGGTCATATCTGAGGACTATGTCTATGACACTTAGTGCCCAGATTAAAATTTCTCTGCTGTAGTAGTGGCAGGCAACTTTTGCGTGTGCCAGTGACCGTAGGATCCCTTGTGCATGAAGACATGATGTAATTGCTTTGGACGTCAGTTGATGGGAGCATCTTGTATGTTTGTTTTCAGGAGAGAATAAATGACGGAAGCTGACGAATTTTGTCCAGCAGGTTCATGAAAAATTAATAATAAATGTTAACATAGTTGATTTTCAGTATATTAAAGATATAAATTTACAAACAGTATTCAAAAACATTAACATTGTCACCAGTGAGAAAATAAACAGTGATCTATCCCCTGCTTCACCTTCATGTATTCGTTGACTGCTGAGTCATTTTTGACAAATCCATGGCCCTCATGGAAAGTAGCAAACCTCATTTCTGCTGTCATTGTGCTTAATAATTAATAGTTGACATATCCTTGACTGCGCATGTGTCAAGGCTTGATGATGCATGGATTTAGTTTTAGTCTTTTGTAGTGTACTTTTTATATAAGAAATTAAATTAACTCTAAAAAAGGATTGTTCTAAAAATAAAGTTAACAAACCACTCTTATCTTAGCCTTGGATGGGGCTGTTTGGGGTTAAACGTTGACTTTGATAGATAAAAAATTTTTTTATTACAATTTGAAAGAAACACATTGTTTAACAATTCTTTGTTATGCAATTGTGATAACTAATCATTACAGCTAACCGAAACATTAATCTGTTGATATTTTAGGAACAAGGATTTCATACGCTTGAGCGATACATACGTTCAGATGAAATACATGTCTACCGCACTGATACTGAACAATGGTTTGTAATAATACTTTGCTTCAGTTAACTAAAATGCTGTGGGTTGTTGTAGTTTATAAATAGTAAACCCTATTTTAAAAAAATTATCATACTTAACAATCATTGATGATCTCAACTTTACATTGTAAATATAAATTAATTTAATTTTTATAAAAAAAGAGTCAAGCGAATGTAGATACTAACCATTTGACAAATTATGAACAAAAACATAATTTTATATAATATGTATAAAAAAATCATTTCAAAAATAGTACTTTGCTCATTATCACTGCATAAATGGCAACTACTTTGTATGCTGTATATTGGACTCAGGCTATTAATTTTTAAGGGTGTCACTTGAGACAACAGGCGACACACCCCCAGGGACCAGTGGGGCTTGTGCAGTTGCCATTGGTAACAGCATGTATTTGATTAGTGGCCACACCATGGCAGGTCACACGAACGAACTGTACCGTCTTGACCTGCATTCGATGTGCTGGAAACACATTGTCATCACAGAGAACTCAGCCAAGCCGTCTCCACGTGACAAGTTTGTAGCATGGGAGTATAGGAACAGGTGACTACGGAAACTGTTTGTCTAGCTGTATGAAGCAATAATGAGTATCTAGTATCCACTATGACATGCTAGCACTAGTATCCAATATGACATGCTTCATTATTCACACACTGAACACTGAATCGACAAACCTTATTTGTCATGTGCTAAATCAATTAAAGAGGGAGCTTTATAGAAAGTAATTTGTTGTATAGCAGAACATAATGAAACAACAAATGTTTCATGAATCTATCAAACATCAGTTATTTCAGTGAAGTATGTTGTTTGTGAAATGATTTGTCAATAAAATAACTGGTTAATAAGTGTTGAATTTATATATCCTTGCCTAACGGGAGACAGTTCATAATGTACAGTTTGTGTATAATCTTGCAGTTTCGCATTTGACTGCGTTCCTCCTTTTACAGATTGTACATATTTGGAGGATTCGGTGTGGCAATCAGGGAGTATTTATGTGAAGATGGCGAATTTCACTTAGACACTGCATCATGGGTGAGTTCTTTTAGTAATAGGGTTAATTGGTCAAAACAAAGCTTTAGATTACTTATGGCCTCTGTATGTATAATTGTTTGAAAGATATAAAAGACTCCCCGAACAAAGGTAATGTAACAGAGAATGCCTAATTTTCCTCATACATTTTGAAATCAATTATGGTCTTTGTATATATAATTTTGTGAATAATATATATATATATATATATATATATAATATACAGATATTCATAGACAGACAGATAGATAAACTTCAAGAAAACGTATACTTTAATAGAGAATGAGGATACTTTTCCAGTATTACAGTAAGTTAGAAGTGAAGTCTGCTTATAATAACCATATTCAAGTTAATCCTCGCAATCAAGTAATCCTCACATTTAATCTGTTTGACTACATTTTCATGAATTTTTTTATTTATTGCTATTGAATTAATGCAGTTGCTAGGTGGACCTGCCAGACCATTCATAGAAATACCCAGCTAGTCACTGAACTACTTTTTAAAAGGTACACTTTGCTTATTCATGGAAGACCATACAACTATTCAATTTACATCAATATTGTGAATGTGTAATGTCTATGTTTATAACCACAACCAACAAATTATATCCAAATTGCTGAAGATTTGCATCAAAACAAGTGCATTTCATACAGGATTAAAACTCTATTTTGCATTTCATAGCCTTTTTAATGAATATTTGATTTGCTTGTCAGATGTTGATATCGCAAACATTTGTGTTGTTGCAGGGGAGTCTGAGAGGTTGGAACAACCAACTGTGCATATTTGATCTAGAAACTCAAACATGGTCTAATCCCATCTGCAAGGTAAGATCATCATATCAATTGTTCTTATTTCTGTCTACCGCTACTCAACACAAATGTCATATTACAGATGATCTTTGTCTACCGCTACTCAACACACATGTCATCTTACAGATGATCTCTGTCTACCGCTACTCAATACACATGTCATATTACAGATGATCTTTGTCTACCGCTACTCAACACACATGTCATATTACAGATGATCTCTGTCTACCGCTACTCAATACACATGTCATATTACAGATGATCTCTGTCTACCGCTACTCAACACACATGTCATATTACAGATGATCTTTGTCTACCGCTACTCAATACACATGTCATATTACAGATGATCTCTGTCTACCGCTACTCAATACACATGTCATATTACAGATGATCTCTGTCTACCGCTACTCAATACACATGTCATATTACAGATGATCTCTGTCTACCGCTACTCAATACACATGTCATATTACAGATGATCTCTGTCTACCGCTACTCAATACACATGTCATAATACAGATGATCTTTGTCTACCGCTACTCAACACAAATGTCATATTACAGATGATCTCTGTCTACCGCTACTCAATACACATGTCATAATACAGATGATCTCTGTCTGCTGCTACTCAACACACTTTATATTACAGATGATCTCTGTCTGCCGCTACTCAATACACATGTCATATTACAGATGATCTCTGTCTACCGCTACTCAATACACATGTCATAATACAGATGATCTTTGTCTACCGCTACTCAACACAAATGTCATATTACAGATGATCTCTGTCTACCGCTACTCAATACACATGTCATAATACAGATGATCTCTGTCTACCGCTACTCAACACACTTTATATTACAGATGATCTCTGTCTGCCGCTACTCAATACACATGTCATATTACAGATGATCTCTGTCTACCGCTACTCAATACACATGTCATAATACAGATGATCTCTGTCTACCGCTACTCAACACACTTTATATTACAGATGATCTCTGTCTACCGCTACTCAATACACATGTCATATTACAGATGATCTCTGTCTACCGCTACTCAATACACATGTCATAATACAGATGATCTCTGTCTACCGCTACTCAACACACTTTATATTACAGATGATCTCTGTCTACCGCTACTCAACACTTCTTCAATTTACATATCCTGTTCAGTACGCCGCTGTCCAAATCTCTGTGCTAAGCCGATGTCTCTCTCCAGCTATTCAACCAGTCCCTGTCACCATTCTGAAGACATCTGTAATGTCCTTCTCCCATGTTTGACATAGCTTGTCTCTGCATCTTTTCCCTCCCTTGTCTTTCCCTGGCTGTGTCTCTCACTGCGGCCAAAAATTTTGGTGCTTTACAAAATTACACAACCAGGTTTGTGGTATGTGAAGTTTGCTCAAGACCAACATTATGTGTTAATACAGTGAACTATAGAGTGTGTGCAGTATCTGACAGTAGCATTTCATGTCAAAGGTGCTTATTCTTTTAATATCCAATTTGTGTAATACCCATGCTTCTTATTGTTGTTTTTACTATGACGATAATCCTGATGTATTGCTATGATCAGGATTACTATTAATATTACCGGGGCATTATTAGTATCACCATCACTGAATGTCAATTAATGATAATAACATATCATGGTGCCCTTGAGATTCTGGTGAAGCCATAGTCTGCTGCCACATCACAATGGAGTAATTGGCTTGCTAATTCTGCATTGTTTCGTTGAGCAGGTATTTCTGAAGCCATTAACTTATCAGTCTGCTTGTCTGCACATTGTTTATAGCTGCCTGACTGTTACCAGATATAGGGTAATATATTAACAGTTGGAATAAAAACAAACTTGGCTTTTTTGTATGTTTATGGTTATATGTGATGTATGTAAAGGATAAGTTATGAACAGATCTCATCTATTACTATTGCAGAAGAATCGACTACTGGGTATTACATATTTTACAACTACCCTGTGTCTTCTACTCACTTTATATATTATGTCTGGCGTTGCAAAAATATAAATGTTATCAACATCTTAATATGGTTCATGCGTCTGCTTGTAGGGGGCAGTACCATCTGCGAGGGCCGCCCATGCTATAGTACACCAGACCAACAGCAATCGGGTATACCTGTTTGGCGGCCGTCATGACCAGTTTCGGCTCTCTGACCTCTACCAGCTTGACCTTGACACAGTAACGTGGTCTAGGTGAGACGGAACTTGCTCAAAATGTTTTAATGAACCACCATTTTTTAGCATAATTTGACCGTTATATGAATGTTGACTGTCGCTCAGCATTCCAATTAATTCGATAGCACTTAAATTATATTACTGTGTTTTATGTCATTTAGAAGCAAAGAATCTGTGTTAATTAAATGTGTCAAATAGACCATTTGTAGTTGACCTATGTCATAGGAACAGCAAAGTGTGTGTCCCTGTCACTATCCCTGATGCAAAATGTTTTTGTATTAGTATTCATTAGTATGTATAACTTTTTGACAACTAACTGACATATAATTATGTCATAGAAATGTCACTGGGCAGGAAATACAATATCTTGATTTTTGTGGAATGTAAGTATACTTTCAGTTGATTTTATAGTAATGGAGAGTTCGTTCCAGATTTTGGGCACAGCTATAGAGAAAGGCGCTTGCCCGGGTTAACGTAGTTTTAGGAACAAAAAGTTGTAAAATACAATACTGAAAGATTTGTCCTTTTGTGGTGACAGAATGGACGTGAATGGGGAAGTGCCAAGGGGACGATCGTGGCATGGCTTCACGTCCGTCACAGACAGTCTGCTATTCCTCTATGGTGGCTACTCACAAAATGAAGAACCACTAGGTATGTTTTCCTTTAATAGTATATATATATATATATATATATATATATATATATATATATATATATATATACAAGATCTGGATGTTAGCAATCTTAATTACTGTTGAGTTTTAATGATGTATGCTACTAAATCAAATACAATTGTCATTTATTTCATGATTCTGTGATGTATTCAGAAAAGTATGTGTGTTAAGAAATGAAATAACAATGGAGTTTAATGTGGCATTGTTCCTGCTTTTAAATGTAATAGTAAATGTCTTTCACAGACATTTCATTGCCTTAGTTATGGCAAGGGCAGGGTTCTGGGTGTAATTATAGGTGTAGTTACATTTTTACATTATTTCTGATTTAATTACAATGACAACAGTTCAATTGCAGTCAGGGCTGGGTCCAATTACACAAAATTATATCAATTACAATTACATAAAAAAAATTATTTCAATTACAATTACAGTCATAATTTTCTAAATCAATTACAATTACACTGTTTCAATTTCAATTACAATTACATTATGTGGAACCAAATATATTCAGCATTTGTTAATTATGTATTTTGCACATTTTGCTGAATTTCAATATTTTGTACATAACTGATAAATAAATATATAACGGTAATGTTTGTACATTTTGTTGAATTGTGACTTTGAATTATACTAAATAAAAAGATAGCCGTTTAAAACGTATTTTTATTATATAGGAATACGATGCAGTATACTGACATAATCATACAGGACATATTCCTTACAGATGAAATCACACAATATGAAAAGTGAACAATATCCCACAGGACAAAATCCCACAGGCCGTAATACAATATTTATTTGTAGTTCTTCTCTAAGCCTCCTTTCTAGTTTTGTAGACATTTATCCGTGTGCATTTCTCTTTGGAAAATACTAATAATAGGGTATGATGTGTTTACTTTGAGGTTGTAGCTCCTGCTCTAAGCTAATTGGTCTGCCCTTTGCTTTGTGTGAGTTGGGAATGGGGAGAGAGGCCATATAAATGGTCCTTGCCACCGGACCTGTCTCCAATCCACCACAACACAAGGGGTCTAATTGGCTTGCTAACTCTGCAATGTTTCACTGAGCTGATATTTTCTGAAGCAATATGAGACTACAGGTCTTTCCATGTTGTTTGAATACCAGCTTAGCCCTTGTCTGACAATGTCTGTGCATTGTTTATTGCTTCCTGGCTGTTATCAACTTACTGAAAGGGCTAATTGCTAAGGCTACCCACCACTAGCACAATGGACCAGTACCCACCAGACAGTGAATACTGTAACTTAAATATAAATATATAAGCAGGTGTTATTATTAGTCTTGATTTTCAACTCATGTGAGACTTAAATTATATTTTTATTGACAATTCGTTCAGGTGTTTGTGATATGAAACGTACTATAATTGATTGTAATTGAAATAAATTTTCAATTATACAAAATATAACAATTACAATTACAGCAACATTTTGAATCCATAATCAATTACAATAAAAAAAATTGCTGTAATCAATTACAATTACATATTTGGACCCAGCCCTGAATTTGCAGTTACAATGAAGAACACCAATGAACTACACTTGTCATTTTAGAGTTTGGCAAATGTACATCCTGGAATCATTCTGCCTAGCATGATTTGAAGAAAAAACAGTCTTTTCTGTGTATGATCAAAAATAGAATCTCAGGAATTCAGTAAATATGAAATAAAATATAATTGAGTAAATCTGTCAGCCAAACGGATCACTTATATTTACATTGCAATTACTTGTGAACTTGTGAAAAACTTTCAGTTGGAAATATGTAACGCAAATATTTTTGATTGCATTTAATTACAATATGATGTTGATTGTATATCTCCTGAGATGACTGTTTGGTTTCTGTGTTGAGCAGGTGATGCATGGTTGTTTGACACAGCTAAGCTACAGTGGCGACAGTTGGTGGCTGAAGACAAACCCCGTCTCTGGCACACCGTATGCTACGGGGAAGATGGGGACATCCTTGTCTTTGGAGGCTGCAGCTCAAACATTCTACACCCAACAGAAGCATCGGTGAGGATCCATATGCCATTTGTACAAGTAGATGTTTTGTTAACTTCTTTTACTTAAAGATTTACTTTTACTTAAAGATTTACTTTTACTTAAAGATTTACTTTTACTTAAAGATTCCTCCTCATTAACATTGTTGTTTTTCGTCTTGTTTCAGACAAATGTTTTGAAAAAATTAACCTACCTTCCATAGCATTGATCGATTTCCTCAAAAACTGGCAAAGGTTGTCCAGCTCCTTATATTATACTATACCATGATGCTATTCACACTTTTATGGGTTACCTGATCTAACAATCAAAGTAAATTCTTCCAATGATTTTAACAAAACTATATTCTTTTATTAAGCCGACTGTGCATATTACTTTATCTATTCACATGCATGCACACGCACGCCTGCACGCACACACACTACAGGTTTGAACATCAAAGATCCTGATTTGTATTGGGCCAGTCAGAGGATGGAGTTTTAATTAGTAAAATATAATTTTAATTTATGTTGCACTATTCTGGGTTTTTTCTCATTGAACATTCCCAGCAAGCTATTGTTCTACTATATATTATAGTATAATTTTTATGTAAATAGTATACTGAAAACAGCATATTTGAACATTTAGTATTATACATTGAATATTAGATGTTCCACAAATAAAAGGTTCACTAGTACGTACCCGTTTATTCTACAGCTTGTGAAAAGTACACACTGTTATGTTTTATTCTATAGCTTGTGAAAAGTACACGCTGTTATGTTTTATTCTGTATTTTTTATTTATATCATGAAACAATTTGGGCATTTTTATAACTGAGAAGTTGTGAAATTCCTGTTTGAAACGCCCAGACAGAATCAAGTCGGAATGTCACGTGTATGTTTACATTTTAGTATATAATTATTGGTGTTATTTCAGAATCACAGAAGGGATGTATTAGTATTTCGGTGTTCACCCAAGTCACTTCTTAGGTAAGTAAAACTGGAAGCAGTGCATCATGGGAAGCACAAAGTTCTTTAAAGGGAATAACAACAACGATTGCATGAAATCATATTATATTACATATTGTAATAATTATATTTCCATTTCCACAACACCGTAAAAAATTCATTAGAATTCCATTAATTAATAATTCCAAATGATGCACTGTTCTACCGGCCAGCCTCGATTATACATATTTTCCCGCGCTTATCGGCAAGCTTCGATATGACATCACAGATGATAAGGAAGTGCTACGAGACTGCGACTTTCCATTCATTTACCATACTTTTGACAGTGATAGCGGTTGCTTAGAAGCAAGCGTCATAATGGTTTATCATGCATCATTTGATTGTAATACAAACAGTAGTAAGAATAAAGTAATATGCAGTTGGTTTAAGTTCCTTGCTGAGCCAACTTTGTTTTAAAAAGTAAACGTCAAGCCAACGAAGCACAGCCGGATTTGCTCTCTTTGAGAAAATTTGTTTCAACTGCGATCCGGATGGAAACAGGTTTCACTACTGGCGTCGCTAAACTGGTCCAAAAGAACTGAATTCGAGGATGATTCTGCGGTATCACTTGCCGCTAGCGGTTCAAAATCGTTACAATATACGTTTATTCTGGAAAATTGACATTGCCATCACTCGCTATAATAACGTGACTGAAACTATACTGAAACATTGCATAGAAATCACTGACTGAACGTAAAGCCATATCATCATTGACGTCGCAAAACCACGTGATCGCTCATCTCGTTAACTTCAAATATTTACGTGCATTTTGCGAGTTAGACACGATAAACAGCTAATTTTACCTATAAATAAATTGTTCCTAATTTCTTTTTTGGCATATTAAACTTTGTATACACAGAGAAAAATAATTTTAGCTGGTGCCTTGTTGTTAGTCCCTTTAACATTTTGCATTTATTATTAATTGTGCAGGATATGTTCTGCAAGCAATTTCTATTGCAAGCTAGAATGTAGAGCACGGTTTGTTATATAAAATGAGTTTATTTTTGTAGATTATGCCTCGAGGTGGTGGTCATTCACAAAGACTCCCTGAAAAGTCAATGGAACAGCCTGCCCACATCGCTGCAAGAACGGTTGACGTTGAAACTCAAGGGCCGCGAAGCAAGTCCTATCGAGCAGCAAGGCAGGACCTGTGTCATATCCTGAAGTGGTCACAATTCGTAATTTATTAAAAACTGATACCAAGACCGAGTATGGATGCTGTGCAAGTGATGACTTCTGATGTCTGGAAACAAAGGAATAGGTGATGTCTCTGCATCCTGGATTGTGCACTTCATGAAGCGTCTGATTGCTGTTTGATGGCTGTACTAATCTGTCTGGTGATGTCTTTAGCATTCGTTTGTATGACTTATGTTGTTCTTGCTTATGTTGTGTCACCGTGTCAGCGGTTCCTCAGCCCACCGTCACAATGCCTTACAATTAACGGTAATTAATGCTTTGTTAAAGCAGTAAACTTGCCATCCATGTGTAATATGTTTTTATTTGACGACAACAACGAGACATCTACAGTCAATAGTAAAAATACACCCTCAATTCTCTATACACGAATACTATAAAATTACACGTCACCTACAGGGGTAAACATATAACAATTATAGTGTATTCTATTGTCATGCAATTGCCATGTTATGTATGATTAAAATTATTCTGCCGTATATTATTTCTGTACTGTAGTGTCCATCAAGGCAGGGGAAGAACTGGTTAATTTTCCAAACAGTAATTGATGTGATGACGTGAACGTCACCTTGCTGTGGTACAATGATGTCATCGAATCTGTCTTTCGAAGATTCTGCTGTAGTAGAAATCTAGCATTTGGTAGCAGTGGCGTCCTTGTCTCGTCTGGCTGGCTATCATCCTGAAATCATATATGCATAGTTAATTACTTTCAATTTTGCAAGAGATCTCACCAAAGATTTGTATATGTTATATATGTAAGGATGAACAACTTGACCCACTGTGTAGAACTTGACCCACAGTGTGTATTATACATACATAAATACATACAATTATATATCATAAATGTCTTTAAAGCGCATTTCCACAAAGAAACGTTCAAAGGCTTTACTTGGTTAATTAATGTGCAAATGTTTTCGTAATGTTTATCGTGTGTGTATACATGCAACAACATTCGTCAATGCTTCAGAGCAAAACAGCGCCACGCAAAACGAAAGTACTTTCGGTTTCTAACTTGCCTGCAGTCCCAAACAGCATGACCTGCTACAGCCGAGTAGTGAGCATGTGCCATCTTCCCAATCGCTGCCAACATGGTTTTCCCCATCTACGACACTGATTTCCTCATTGTTGCCAGCGTTGTACACGCGTCCTCGTGCTCCAACCATCTGCATGAGACGACAAAGTGTATTGTGGTGATCTCGCACCGACTGATACAGCACATTTTAAAGTTTTATATGCCGTGTTTTTTACATTGTTTCACATAAACTTTTATATGAACCAACCAAGTTCCTGCTTTGCACCTTCTCATCTGGTGACAATGACAATGATTTTTATTTCCCTATGACCTGTTGCAGAGTATGAAAGAAGTTTCTCTCTACAGTACATTTTAGTAGAAAATCTGATTACAATACATAAGACATATATTGTATAAAACATATTTACGGTATGTAAAACATCAAGTCACAATACATCTAGTGACATTATTGGATAATATATTTTGTATATAATCAGTACATGCAGCTTAGGTAATGTAAAATAAACTATGTATATGTTGCACAACTTTAACAAAGGTATGTAATAATATAAACAGTAAATTAACTATAAGCTACAATACTTTTACTTCTATGCAATTCACTGTTTTAATAAGGAAGTTTGTTAATTAGACAAACTTTGTGATGATTGTCATGATTAATAAATCTGGACAGACCTGTCGGCTGTTTCACATTGTGTAGGTTGAACAGCTGGTTCGTTTTCAGAGAATTAGGTCTGATTCTGAAGTATCTTTTTATGTATTTTGATTTTTCTTCCATTAGAGATGGACATACAAGTACATAATGATATTCATCAACTTGGTCCCTAGTTTTGCATAGGTTACATAGCCTTGGAGCATTTCCAGGGAGATAACGACCAACAGAGATAGGCAATTTGTGATTTTCACAGTGAAATTTACATAAATTGTCAGTTGGGCTCAAATATGTTAAATACTTCTCGAAACCTATTTCATTTTTAAATATTCTGTAATTTTAATATAGCCTATTTGCATGAATTTCACTGTGCCACGTTTGTATGTTAATATCTTCAGTTCTTAGTTATGCTGCAACCATTTTATATTTACATTTCTATGGTCATGCCACATATTAGTTAGGCCACATCCATCAATGATACTCTTAATTTCTACAATCCATTTTGACTTACAATCACCTGTGTCGTGGAGACTTTTCATAAGCCTGAACATAATATTAAATAGTTTGATTTGTTTGCCTTCAATTAAATGTATCCAAAAGTTTATCATTCTCTTTTCTATAACTGTTGTCACATTTTGTCTGCCAACTTCTCCATATATACAATTTGCTGTGCTCCTATTCAGTTTTAGTACACTTTTCAAGAATTTTCTATGGAATCTCGATCTGGTGTAGATTTTGAAAACCCTATATTTCACTACCATATAGTAAAATTGGCACTACAAGCTGGTCAAACAGCTGACACTGTCTATAGGTAAATCTAGCTTCCTTGCTTTAGTTGTGAGGTTGAACATTGCACTCCTAGCTTGGTTCACTTGTTTCATTGTGGCTTTGTTAAACAGTCCATTATAGTTTAGATTGGTTCCCAAATATATGTAACTATCAGTAGTTTATTTTGCCCAGACAAGAAGTCTGGGTGTGATCTGACTTTTCCATGTGAGAAAATAATGACCTTCGTTTTACTGGTATTAACAGTTAGGTGCCATGTTTGGCAATAACCACATGCAGCATTTAAGGCAGACTGTAAATCTTCAGGTGTTTCTGTCATAAAAATAGTATCATCAGCATAAAGTAAACCATACATTTTCAATAAAACTTTTACATCATCATCAAGGTTGTTATGAATTTCACCAGTCAGCATGTCAAGTCCATTGTAATTATGGCTAACTGAGTGTTCAAAATCATTAAGGTAAATAGCAAATAACAAAGGAGACACGTTTTCTCCTTGCCGCACACCAACTTCACATAAAAAGAAACATGACAGGGCCTAGCCCTGTTTTACACGACTTATCATTTTCATACATGTTGCCCTTAATACCACAAGAAATTAGCTTGGACCACAGTGAGGATCTGTCTACTAGATCAAATGCTTTTTTGTAATTGATGAAGGCACAATAAAGCCTTTTGCAGTGAGACAAATACAATTCAACCAATGAGTATAAAGCGAATATATGATCAAGGGTAGAATATCCCTCTCTGAACCCTGCCTGTTCTTCACCTACGATACTTAGGAATGTGGTCAGTCTCGTATTAATGGAGGCTGTAAACAACTTCCCTATGCAGCTTAATAACGTAATGCCACGATAGTTGTCTGGGTCATCTATTGAACCCTTCTTTTTGTAAATGGACTTAAAGATCCCAATGCTCCAATCAGTTGGCACAATGCCAGATAATAGAACTAGGCTAAACAGTTCAACAATAAGCACAATTAGTTCTGTGGAGCTTTTTTTCAAGTATTCGTTTATAACATTATCAATACCAGATGCATTTTTGTTTTTAAGTTTTTTTAATTAAGGTTACTACTTCATCTTGTGTGAATAGTCTATTTATGTGTACATTGATTGACTGCATAATCTTTTATGGATCAAAAGGAATCTCACTAGCCACTGTGACTGTTTCACTTTCAGGTTTCTCACCAAGTTTTTCAAAGTGGCTCATAAACGTATCCAGTGAAATATTTCCACATTTTTTTTTGCTTTATTTTGTGTGTCCCAGTATTCTGCAGGCTTGCTATGTTTTAGGTTTTGCAATTTTTGGTGCAACTGTTTATAGTAACATTTGATGTTTTTTTATAAAGCGTTTATAGCCACTGGCCATTAGCTCTGCTTTTGCTTCATAACTTTTAACTTAATGGTGCGTCAGCGTCGTGTCGTATCTGAACGAATTCGTCAAAATTAGAGCCAATGTGCACCAAGGTCGCTGTTCACGCCGCACGGGATTGACGGTAGGCGTTTGACGCACCGCTAAGTTGACGAATCGTTTAGATAGTTGCTCAAGGCCGGTTTACACGAGCTATTTTGGAGCCAATTTATTGTGAGACCCGTGTCGCACAATTAAATTGTGTGTGCAACACGGTGCGATTAGCCAAGCGGCATGTCTACATACTGCTATCTATCTAAGTACTGACTCGCGCCTCTCCAGATTTGACACTCCAGACAAACATCGTTCGAGTAAACCGGTCATGATGTGGTGTGTATGAAATATGAACAAATCTATCGCGCCAAACTCCACGGAAACCCGAGCACAGTGGCCCGTCAAAACCAAAGGAGGAAACGCTCATCTCGTTAGTATTTATGTATCTATAGCTTTATAATAAAAAAAACAGCACTTCATATGAAGACATAAAAAAACTGCCACGAATACAGTTGTTTCTTATCCAACATACCAGCAAATAAACAACTCCCAACACGTGACATGCCCAGCAGCGCCACACTTCGTCTCCGGCGAGAACGAACGTTTGCATAATGCCCCAGCCGCCACGCCAGAGCAACATGTTAACGGCAGTTGCCAGCCCGCACGCGCACCGTGTTGCTATGGCTCCCTGCCAACCACAGCCTCGCCGGCAACGCCACCAGGCGTATTGTCGCAAAACTATGAGCACAACAGCGAGTCCGGAGCCGGACGCTAGCGACGCGGCGTAGGAGCACAACAGATGTCGTGGGAAGATCCAGGCGTCCATTAGCGTCCACACGCCGCACCAGGCGCTGGCGACCAGAGACGTCGTCACGACGAATACGACGACGTTGTTGATCACAGCGCGCCAGACGGGTAGCGACTGAGTCTGAAACAGAAGAACTGGTTGCGTCACTCTTCGATGGTTCCTAGCGTTTCACTTTGTGTTGCTGGGTTTGTTTGGCTTGTTTGTTGTTCTATTAAACGTCAGCCTCGCTAGAAAAAAAACGGATGCAGCTCGAACCACAAAATTTGGCATGAAATGTCTGAGGTCGAAATGTCATCGCAGTAGTAGCGCACGAAGCGGAGATACCAAGATCGACAGAGCAATATAGCTTGAAAGGGGGTATTGTTGTTTTGGATATATCGATATACATGTACATTAATAATTGTGTTTTAGTAATACACAACAAGAACGGAAAAGAAAACAACCAAAACTTGTATTTCATCCATTTCAATCGAGTCAGTAAGAATGCACCTGCTGCGAGTGCAGTCTAGGCTACTCCTGTAGTCTCACCTCGGCGTCAGTCCTTGTCTGGGGCCTGTAGAAGTCTGGACGAGCGTCGAGCGACCCCAACAATGGCGCAGTGAGACCCGACCAGGAGTAGGAGAACGCCACCAGGGCAACACCGCTGAATAAAGCATTGATATTAATTTATCACCATATAATTATGTGCTACCAGTTCGACACAGCTACGTTCGTTGTGATAAATGAATGTCAGACCATGTTTTACGCAATATTACAGTATTCTTGTCTGTGAATTATTTGTTTGTATACAGATTTCTAAATAAATAATTTACGTAAATAATAATAATATAAATAATTCATTACTTATATGTAAATAAATGGTTAATTATAATAAATACTGACTTATTTACGTAAATACGCAAAATGGTGATTGTCTTATAAAAAACATTATGTATTAAGTAAATAATTGTTTATATAAATAAACAATTAATAGTTTATGTAAATAAATAACATTATATATATTTTTTATTTTGTAAATAGTCACGATTACTTTTCATAAATACTTAGTTAGTAGGCAAATGTGACGTTTGATGATCGAATGAATGTTACTTCGACATTGACATCAGAACATTGCTCGCACGTTTAATTAGCTCAAGTATCTGTGAGACAATAATATTATGCACAACGACAGGTTTCTGCACGTTAGATATCAACTTTTCTCCGGCCAACATACCTCAATGCGATTATTGCCAAAGTTGTCCAAACGGAATACAGACGTAAGAAGGGCGTCAGCCATGCCCACAGTCCGCGCCAGTAGCTGACCACACCGAGCGCGTGCGAGTACGTCAGCAGGCATGACGTAAGCGCGTGACGTATCGGCGCGTTGCCAAGGAAGACGAAGTCGACAGCAGGAGAAACGACGAGACAGAGAAGGCAGATAATGGCGCCCAGAGCGAAGGAGTTCGAGGCGCTGGTACGTATGGGCGGGTTTATGTAGACGTCCAGAAGCTTCCAAGTTCCGCTCCAATAGGCTATTGTTAGCGGCGTAACCACGAAGCAGACGAACGCAACGTTCATTGCCATCTGGTGGTCACAATACGGAGATGATTTTGGAAAACTTTCCACAGTGTTTCTATTCATGCTTTTGACCACGGTGTAATCGGGGTAATTAACTCAGCAAGTAATTAAGTTGTGTTTAAATCGCTTGACACGCCTACAGGAGTTAGTTTAGCATGCCCCGATGGTACCCCTTTGACAAAATGGGGCCAGGACAACCCGGTGCGACAAACTATTGTTCTTCTTGATAAGTTAATTACTCTGTCCGTCCTGGGCGCCCTCGTGCTTGACGGCTTCGTGTATCACGGTAATATAGTACTGAGTATGCTCAAGAGATAGCGAAAGTATTACTATTTTGTCGACTTGTTCAAGTTAAATAGGGATCAAACATCAATATGCTAGTAAACGACTATTTTCTAGATTTTGTATGATACAATATTTATATTGTGAAACGTTGGTGTCATATAACTCCGTTTTTATATCATTTACCGAATCTCAAATGATGAACTCTTCAGTCGCATGACACGCGACGTTTTACAAACCTGAAACGTCGTGTGTGTTGTTTGTGTCGGCGTTCTTGGCGCTGTTTCCATGCTGATTCACTAGAGGCGCTATCGACCAACAACCGACGATGGAGACGCGGAGCGAATGGCGTGGCAATCTGCCCAGTCAAATGCCCAGTTATGGGACTACGAGTTACGAATCTCACACCCGCATCCACGAAACAGCAATATGTGAGATGCCAATACCAAACCGTGGATCATACATTTCGGGGTAATGGATAGATATGGATAGTTGTTTTCCAGGGATCCATGCGCGTACCCTGTTCAACCCCAACGCAGGCGTTGTAGAGCTAGCGTCTGCACGTGGAAGATCTTCACTCGTCTGAACCCTGGTTGGTATAAAACGGTAGACCCGTATTGAGTATACACTGGGCAGTGGGCAGTTAATTGGGCGCCTGGCCGTCTGAACTCGCATTGCTTCAATGCCGGTAGACAAGGTTCATTAACATACGAACGCGCGTGGAAAATTCCCAGGATTACGTTGGACGGCTGTTATCTAACGGACAACACCGACAGGTGTCCCCGAGTTCATTGCTCATGGCCCGGGTAGAACCGTATCTCTTAGGGCTAGGATTATGACAAGTTTGGAGAGATTCAGAGACAGGTTTGAATTGTTGTATCAACACATTAAGACACTGTACTATGATAACATAAATACGAATATGGTGTGGTCAAATTTGCAACGTGGATGGGGTAAATGCTCTGTTAGTTTTATTTGACCACTTCACAGTTATCGTTTAACAACCTTTGTTCAAGTCACCGTCGAGTCGTCGGGGACAGGTCCAGTGATTGTTGTTCACCCTGATACCGTTCACCATACGTCTCCATTGGTGTATGGCCCTGTCAAGTTCAGGAACTGGTATCCAAGACGTATATTATTTTGGATATTTCGACATGGTCTCCTTGGTCTCCATTGTCTCCCTGATTTCCCTGGTCTCCCTGGTCTCCCTGGTCTCCCTGGTCTCCCAGGTCTCCCTGGTCTCCCAGGTCTCCCTGGTCTCCCTGGTCACCCTCGTCTCCCTGGTCTCCCAGGTCTCCCTGGTCTCCCTGGTCTCCATGGTCTCCATGGTCTCCATGGTCTCCATGGTCTCCCTGGTCTTCTCTGTATGTGCGTTGCTTACCGAGTAACTAGCTCTCTTACTATTTCTTTACTTCTGGAAGATTTCCATTTTTGTCAGTTAAACTTGACTAAAAGAAAACTTGATAAACTGGTGCAGGCAACCCAGCTTGTTATAATTCTGATTGTTATGCCGCCGCCGTCGCCGCCGCGGCCGCCGCCACCGACTATTACGACTACTACTACTTCTGCCGCTGCCGTTGCCACTGCCGCTGCCACTCCTATATTCGAGTGGTATAACCGCATTAAAGATTTGAAATTATGAAAAAAAGCACTGCAAAGACATCGTTCAAGACGACAAGATAAAGACATAAAGGAGACCGAAACAATAGCGAGCTGACGACGCAAAGCATAATATTATGGTAATGCGTCACTAACACGGATCCGTACAAGTCCACGCGCTGGCGGAATGCTTGTGTTGGTTTGTGCGCGGCTAGACGAGTAAATGTTATGGTTTGGCGTCTGACCCTTGGCTCCAGTTCCATTGAAAAGTAGGCGGTGCTTTGTCGCCATCTAATGCATTCATTCAGGTCGACTGCGTCGTCGATGCGTTACAACGGCCTGAGGAGACGTTACAACGTTACAACGGCCTGCGGAGACGTTACAACGTTACAGCGCCCTGCGGAGACGTTACAACGTTACAACGGCCTGCGGAGACGTTACAACGTTGCAACGGCCTGCGGAGACGTTACAACGGCCTGCGGAGACGGATGAATGTCTTTAAATGTGCGTCAGTCAGCCGCTAGCTCTGCACTGAAGGCGACGTTGATGCTGCTGCTGCTGCTGCTGCAGCCAGTCTTAATTCTCTTATGCTGGAGGAATGATAATGTAAAGAGGCGGGCGGCAACCTGCTCAGTGCTATTTTGGCCACTTTAACAATTCTGTCGAGGTGATTTCCGTCCTGTGCGACGTGGGACGTACCAGCTACGACGAACACAACACAACACTACACTACACCTGTCGCCGGTGTCGGTAGTACGTCACCGTTTATCGCGTGGCTACATCTTAGCAGTTAGCCCGACACATATTTTACATGTTTCCTCCCAGAGCCAAATTAACCGGTAATACTTGCCGTGCAGTTTGAGAATGACTCGCATGTTGGCTATTAAACTGTGCTTGATGCAGTACATTATTGCTAATAATTATGAACACCAACAGTAAAGTTCACTTTTTTATTCGAAATGAACTGTGAATTGTTCATGGTAAAATCAATAATGAATCCACGTTGTAATGTATATCTAATGAATTTGAGACATTCCAAGCTAAACCACGAGGCGGCAGCACATGAGAATGCTGTACAAAAGTAACTCTGTCCAGTACGCGGCGCCACGTGTGCATGATGCCACTTATGAGTTGCAGTCTTTCATTTTTGCTAACGGTGAATTGTCGCGACAATAATTATGGTTGTTAGATGTTAATGCAACTAAGCGAAACTCACCTTAAATGGCGCTCGTGAATTCAAAATAATGTAAACAACAGTAGGAAGACCGTTCAAGCATACTGCAGCTAATGTAAGGCATTGTTGAGTGGCGCCGTCTGGAGGTTGCACATTTTCCTTTACTAAACTAAAAATAAAAGTAGGTGCGCCACTGCAGCTCTTTATAATAATATCAAACATTTACAGTTAAACAACCATAATTGTCTATATGACGTAGGGTAACCTGGTGCAGCGCGGCCCCCTAATGAAAACTTTCAAATTGTGCACCATTAAACTACATTAGTATGTCTTTAATGTGTTCACATTATGGACAGATATGTGCGTTAACCATTGGGAAATTATTTTCAGTTAATAAACAAACTAGCTAAGTTGCATTAAAAAAAATAGTAAGAGTATCCAAAAAAGCCGTCTTGCCCCATCCCTGGGACAAGACAATGCTCTGTCTGGAGCAACACGTTCCATAACCCCCTTCCCCGTGGTTTTCGCTTATAGTTAACAAGATTTAACAAGATTTGCCATCCAAGCCAAAGGCCCAGATGGCAAGTGGACAAGGAAGCCATTGGCTTATCGAGAGTCCAACAATGTTCATCTACTTATAACCCGCCCTCCTGAGATATGTGTCAACCTTGTTTTTAAACATATTCACGCTGCTAGCAGTTACACAATCTGTAGACAATTTGTTCCATTCATTTATTGTCCTCTGTGAGAACGAGTGCTTCCTGATGTCCAATCTACATTGATCCTTTACTAATTTTACCTCATGTCCTCTAGTTCTACTATCCTTCTTGAGTGAGAAAAACATATTTCTATCAATATTTTCATACCCATTCAATATCTTAAAAACTTCAATCTGATCTCCTCTTAACCTCCTTGTCTCTAGAGTTGTTAAACCACATTCTTTCAGGCGTTCTTCATAACTAAGGTCTCTAAGTTCTGGAATCATTTTGGTGGCTCTCCTTTGTATGCGTTCAAGCGTATCTATATCCTTCTTACGATATGGTCTCCACGCTTGTATACAGTATTCTAAATGAGGTCTAACTATTGCTTTATAAAGAGGTATAATTAACTTTTTTCCCTTGTATGTTATGTTTCTTCTAATCAATCTAAGAATTTGATTACCCTTTGAAGCTGCAATACCACACTGCTCTGAAACTTTCATATCAGCGCTTATTGTAACTCCTAAGTCCTTTTCTTTTACAGTAGTACCCAGAACAGTATCTCCCATTTTATAGTTTACATTCAAGTTCCCATGTCCTGTATGTAGGCATTTACATTTCCCAAAATTGAACAGCATCTGTCATTTCTCAGACCATTTCACTAATCTGTCTAGATCGTTTTGTAAATGTTGTTTATCACCATCAGTATTAACCTTTCTAAACAGTTTTGTGTCATCCGCAAATTTCAGTACGTTACTTGTTATACTGTCGTCCAAGTCATTGATATAAATTAAGAATAATATAGGTCCTAATACTGATCTTTGAGGTACCCCACTCAAAACCGATTTCCAATTTGAAACTTCTCCATCTACTACAACTCGTTGTCTTCTGTCAGTCAGCCATTGTTCTATCCAGTCAGTTATGCTATCCCCGATACCATGGGCTTTTAATTTAAGTAGCAATCTTCAATCTATATGAACGGACTACTGCCTGAAATTAAAATGTGTATATACAAATGGTATGATAATAATATATCAGGTCATTATGGTTGTTAAATTTAAATTGGAGTTAACATATAATACATATATAGCAGAACGTAAGTTATACAATGTTCATATTACATTAAATGCATTAAACACAATTGGTCATGTGTAGTACATTTGATACATTGTGACCATGTGCGTGTGGGGACAAGACACGGAGACCGTCTTGTCTAACAGACACAACGTGTGCCTTAACACGATGTATACAAAACACAACATACTACTGCCCATTTTGTATTGCTTGACCTTATTCAACTTATTAATAATAATTATTATCATGTCACTAGCTAAGTACATGGTTCACACCGTTGTAGGGTGAGTTTCACCATTTTACTATTGGCAAAATATTAGTTCAGTGCATATAATAGTGCAGATAAAAGTTTTAAAACACACTGATTTAATTACGTCTGTCTCTTGTTGCTGATTTTCGGGGGGGGGGGTCAGAGAGAAGTTAGCTTCATTTTGCACCAGATTTGGAGACGTTCCGAGATTTATATGTTGGGTACATGATGGGGCCGTCTTACCACCTGGGGCCGTCTTACCACCTGGGGCCGTTTTACCACCTGGGGCCGTTTTACCACCTGGGGCCGTCTTACCACCTGGGGCCGTCTTACCACCTGGGGCCGTTTTACCACCTGGGGCCGTCTTACCACCACCTGGGGCCGTCTTACCACCTGGGGCCGTTTTACCACCTGGTGCCGTCTTACCACCACCTGGGGCCGTTTTACCACCTGGGGCCGTCTTACCACCTGGGGCCATCTTACCACCTGGGGCCGTCTTACCACCACCTGGGGCCGTTTTACCACCTGGGGCCGTTTTACCACTTGGGGTCGTGTTGCCACAGGTTACCCTATCGCAAACACCGCTATATACATGCAACCAAACTATATAATTGAAATACTGTCATTGTCTTGTATATATTGCATAATGCATCTGACATAGTACATGGCTATAAACAGTGGTGGATATATATTATTATATTTATATGTGTGTGAATATTCTTCGCGCAGTAATTCACATATAAATTGACGAGTTGGTGCCGGAAGGAACATGTAAAAGGCCTTGGAGCAGCCGTAAGACAGGGACACCACGCTAAGTAAACGAACTTGCCTTGGCATTTATTGAAAAAGAAAAACGCAGATGTCATTTGCAAACGTATCACGACATGTGCCCACAGAAAGATTTATACTTCGCGATATGAGAGATGTTTGTCAATGCACCTCCTTGTAAATCAACCAAACAATCTATAATTTGTTATGACTTCGTTTTTATAGAATGTGTTATTTTTACAAGCACTCCTGTGTCGTGTGTTATTATTATTATCATCCGCACGAGCAGACTTTGTACTGTATCGACATCGGCTCCTTTGAGAACGACTATCTTTGAGCTCGAATGGGAATCCCCCCAGACGCACATTGGATGACATTATTGAAATGTTATATGCGTATTATTATTTTAATATCTACATTTATCTACTGTTCTCTGTTATTCACTTGTTATTGCCACATTAGATTAAATGTATGTGGTGAACGTTAATCATTCAAGCATGTTTAATGAACAGCATAATATTTCTGTAATGTAAATACTACTATGAACATGTTTTAAGGGCGTTTAAAGGTACACTTTTAGTCCCACGCAGCTTAAAAAACCAGAGTGTTCCAATTATTTGGTTCATGCTATAGGTGGTATTACATTAACACTGACATTTTAAGAGCATGATGTTACATATATTTCTTAATAATTGGCTTCAAAATTAAGCTGTAAATTAGCAATACGGAGAGAACATTTCTTTAGCACACAATATAGCATTATGATTTGAGATATATATTAGGAAACAACACATTGCGCCGAAAACCTAGAGAACCAGAGCTTAGCAGCCGTTAAAACCAAATGATTCATCAAATCGATTTATAATGTTTAAGTCACCAAGAGTTGAATTAGGAGCTAGGGGGTTGAGTGGGTACAAAAAGGTGGCTCTTCAGATGATGTCAGGATGTTATTACATTTCATGTAGACTTAGCCCTAACAATGAGGGAATTCCACCTAGTTTGAGCGGCCCTAGTTCTGACATTTGTTTTAACTCTGCGAATACAAAAAAAAATATACTAATTAGAATCCTAGATGATCGAAGCTGCCTACGGTTTCTTGCAGGAGTGAGCAGCGAAAATAAACACGCTGGTTGCTTAGACGAACAGTTGTTTGATCCCAAAGTTATATACAATTCTAAATTAACCTCATTATTTTTCAATATTAAATATTAACTAAATGCATTGATAAAACAAGCAAAACACTTTGCTAGGTTATCTCGACATTTCATCAGAGCTTCAAATGTATTCAAAACGTCAACCGTAACTGTAAGATATCATGTTATAGCAGTAATGCCCACATGTTCTGGAGAGGACATTTGTTTGACACTTTATATGCTATTGTGGTAATTGATCCATTTTAACATTCTAAACTCTACAACTTGGAATGACAACTACTAAATAAAAACACTTAATTCAATTAAACATGCAATATTTAGTTCACGTTTGTTTGCACGCTTCTTGTGATATAGGCAAAGAAAAAAAAATTCTCAACTAACTTCACTATTTTTCAATATTACCTAAACACATTGATGCAACAGGCTAAATACAGTGATACGTTTTAGTGACATGTCAACAGAGCTGTGAATGTATTCCAAATGTTTACAATAGTCATAGGAGATCATGTTATAACAAATGCGTTTAACAAATGTCCTCTTCAGAATATTTTAAACTTTGTTATTTCCCAGTTTTCCATTCTGTTTTATTATTCAATCGTTGGAAGCAAACTAAATATGTGAAGGTCGCACAACATTGTTTAATTGTTCGAACTGGTTACCCTTTTATCATCTTCTTTGTATCAGTAAAAGTCCACGAGGGCCGTTGGCAAAATATAGCAAGTTATACCTGCATAGCAGATGTCTTCTACATACTTGTGCCAGTCTACTCTGACGGGCAAACCCTACGCAGGGTGTTCTGGAGAGAACATTCCGTTTAACGCACATACATTCATGAGAGCCATGTTTATTACAAATTCCAGCACACATGAAAGCCTGTTGACTCTAGTAGTGGAATATTGTATATTGTATATGTGTACTAAGCGCTAATTACTGTTTGGCACAGTGGATGTTGGTGTTCTTGAGACAACACTGTGCCGTGCCGTACCTACTACTCCACTGAACAGTGTGCTGTCAAAAACAGCACACTGTTCAGATTTTCCATATAAATTATTTGATGCATCTTCGAGAAATGTGGCCTGTAGGTTCCCTACTGTAGTCGCTGGATGATAATCACATTGAATTCATATTCCATACTGAATTGTTTGAATACAATTAGGGAAAGTGCATTTTGCCTTTACGTAAAAATGCCCTTTACCGCGGTCTTAATGAATGTGTGATTTGTACCACATTGCAGGCAGGTCTTGAGCGAATATAAGCATGTAATGATCAAATTCCTCTCTTCAATTCATCTTGAAAGAACGCGTAGTTGTGTTGCGCGGTGAAACAAGATGAACATTATATGAATGTGTTCAATATGAAACAAACAGGTATTATAGTGTCGCGTGTTTGTTTAAATGTACGTATATGTGTGTTTTTATCGATGTCTGTGTTAAACAAGTTGTTACATCACACGGGGCACGTTGTTACAACAAAGAACGCGTGGATCACAAAGCAAGTGTCACTCGTGCATGTTACTGTTATTACGTTAATTGGATTGTACACAGTTATACATCTTATACACAGTGTGTATGACAATGTAAGTGTCAACAATTTAATATATTAAGCTTGTAGTGATTAGTTGCCAAAGAGGACACTTTTCTCGGATTCTAATATAACAAACAATTGTGAATGGAATATAAATTATTGAATGTAGAATGGAATAGTGAATGGCAATATATGTGTAATGTGCCTTGTGCTTGATTGAATGATACACATACGTACGCACTCACGCACACGCGTGTGAACATCCACATTTCAATTAATCGTGCAATATTTATTAATTGCTCAAACAGGGCTATGCCATAAACATTAAACAAGATTGTCTCCCAAGGCAAGCCACCCAGCTGGCAAGTGCACAAGGAAGCCATTGGCTTATCAAGAGTCCAACAATTTTTCAACCCGGCCTTCTGAGATATTTGTTATTTTTGTTTGACGCTGCTAGCAATTAGAGTACTGGTTATAAACAAGGCTTCACAAGTGAAATGAAACGCTCGCACGTCGTGGTTAAATAAATTTAGTTTTTCAGTCATTGTCAACTCTTTGGCTGAGCCATAGGTGCTAGCCACCCGAGCGTTGTTACAATTGTAATAACTTGCTCCAAACACAATTTTTGCAGTTGGACGCACGTGGACGATAACAAATCCTGAATTTCATTTGAACTTCTACTTGGCATAACCCCTTATACTATATAGTAGACATGTTTCAAGTTTCATTCACGAAACATAAAAAGTGGCTGCGTGAGTTGATATTACGTTGGCGTGCCAAAGGTATTAGATGGTTAAAAAGTCGTTTGTGTCCCGTCGTTTTTGTCTCTTTAATTTCGTCATCTTAACTCCCGATTTTTTGACAGTGCGCCTGCTGGTGGACTTCCAACCAACTACTGTCGATGGTATTTCCATATGTGTGCAATGTTTTCATAAAACGCCTCTGTAGCAACTTGCCCCTGTATGCAACTAACCCCGGTCTCCCCTAAGTTATGATAATGATCGGTGAAGAGAGTAAACGTTAATTAATTCAGCTCCCGGCATAATCTACTTCAAAACCTTAACCAAACACAACACGAGAGTTTGCCCTCAACAAGTCACCGCCAGCCACGGTAAACACGGAGACGGGACGAACTAAGTCGGTTGTGTACTTAGGAGGCGTCTCTCTAACAGACAAGTGGTAATATCGAAAATGGCCAAGTGCTTCCGTCCTATCTGGCGATGTCGTACAACATCAGCATTAGTCAATCGAGACTCGAGTTTTCCATTCGTAACTACGGCTCATGCGGCTAACGACACGTTAAAAGTGTGCGCACAAACACACACACCAGCGGTACGTACTTGTTGCCTTTTTGCCCAGTAAACGTTTGACTTTGACACCACAATTTCGACTGCTTCATCAAAATGCATTGTTCGCTCATTATGTCGGCAGCAGTTTGATTCTACGACAACATAATGCATACTAGTACCTCAGCTATACTGATGATGTTGTCAGTAATTAACTTCGTTATAATTAATAAGGCTTGTCATTCTGGTTTACATAATAATAATGATTAATGTATTAGTCTCTTTCTCCCGCGCCATACACATTATTGAAGAAAACACGCACGCACGCACGCACGCACGCACGCACGCACGCACACAGCGCCTGCAACGAAGCTTGTTCCGTTTCCGTTTATTAGTATTAACACAATGCGCCTGAATGCCTACTGAACTACTCGAGCGAGTTGAATTGCGCATTTCCATTGCTACGCTATTCATTGTTTGCGACGTAGTCTCGTGACGCAACACTTTACAACAGGAGACACAGGTTTATTAGGAACTGTAGACTTCACTTGTAACATACATAATCTTCACTGTTTCAAACAATGTTCATTAGTTGTTTTAATGTAAGAAAAAACACGTGTTCGAAAATGCAATTTTGAAATTATTTTAGCACTCAAACAATGATATATAAATGGTCCACGGAAGAACTGTATGTTACGTCTGCCACAAGATTCAATCCTACTTCACGACGCGTCCGATATGGAATCACTACATAATGCTTTCTCTATTCGCACATTGAGGTAGACTTTTACAAAGACAGCGTCTTCCCATCTCCTTTTTCCCCTGTGGTCCCTTGCGGGCTCGGGTTACATCACTTAATTTGTTCCGCCCTCTCAACGAGTCGTGTCCATCTGTCGCGATGCCCTACCATTCTCTGCCACTCCCGACCCTTTCGAGATATCTCGGTCTACTTGTTGCTATCCACCTGCACACCCATCTGACGTTTCTTTTTCTGCATAAAATATTCATTCGCGAGTATATTAAAATTTATAACTTTTGAGGAAATTGTTCAACGAGGGAATTATTCAGGAAGAACAGGAACAGTACAAATGTTGTTCACACCTGACATTCCGTTATAATCCAGTCATACTTGCTGGTTGTGATTACACAGTTCTTGTTATATTTGATAATTGTGCATGTACAATCAGTCAGTATATCTGTGTCATGTCTGACCGTACAGATATTCCATCAACGACTCGACGTGATGCTGCGAGTGCTCGTCTCGCTTGCCCTGGTCGCTGCGAACTCTGCCAACGAGATCGGTAGGTACAGATACAGTAGTCGTGAGTTATTGACTCAATATTGTTTAGTCATTGTCGTTGTTATGTTAGCTGTGACAGTTTTCATCGTAAAAGTTGTCGTAAACGTTAGTCATTGTAAACACGCTTGAACAGAGTTGTACTCTGGATACGAGTGTAAAAATAAAGTGCATTATTATTATTATTATTATTATTATTATTAATTGAATCAGAAGGCTCAGCAACGGTAATCGTGCGTTCTTATATAGCGCTCTCCTTGTGGTCATTCAAAACGCTTTACACTTCACCTCCTGGCAGACCTGTCCACCACAACACCAACTCGTCTTCTCTGGAAAACATTTAGCCAAGGTGCAATATCGCCCTCGGAGTTATCAAGTCATCGTAGAAGCTCATTTTAACCCTGAACTCACAATTTTATTGTACACACAAACGTTTTAGCTCACCCCACCTTGGGAGATGACGTTACAAACACCGAAACTAGTATCAATGTAAAGACTGAAGTATTAGCAGCCGGCTAATATTAGCCCTTCTGTAAGTAGAATAACACGTGTGTCGTCCTGTCCCTGCCCCCGCCCCCCCCCCCACCCCCTGGTTCGTAAGTAGAACGACATGACTACGACTACAACAAGCCTAGATCCGCCCCGATGTAATATGATATACGCCCGAAATCTACGGAGGTCTCTGTCTATGATCCTAATATGGGATTAATGCATAGTGATTAGCTGTGTTTCAAAGAAGCACAAAACAATGAAATCATGTTATCGCACAATTCAAATACCTGTAATTAGTTTTGCAAGATGTTTGATCGTAACAATTAAGCACAATCACGCATAATAATGTAATCAACAGTGGTGATGTTGTGCTGTTTTAGGCGGACAGTTCTCGTGCGCTTTGCACTGTGAAAACGGATTCAAAACCACCGAAACCGGACGCTCGCTTTGCGAATGCGCAGAGCAAGCCGGATGTCCCGCGATGCAGTGCACACTGCTCTGCGATCACGGCTTCGAGAAGGACGTCAGAGGATGCGACGTATGCGCGTGTAACGTAACGTCAGCGTGCCCGGAGGTTGCATGCGTGATGCTCTGTGAAACAGGTTTTGTTCGCGATGACAACGGCTGTTCCACGTGCGAATGCCGCGGTGAATCGAAGTGCCCGGGTCTTTCATGCAACATGCAGTGTCCGTACGGCTTCAGAAAGGACAAACTTGGCTGCCAGAAATGCGAATGCAACCGACACGCATGCGAGGTAAAGTCACATTAAAATGGATGGCATTCATATTTTGCCTGTTTTCATTCTTGTTTAACTACCAACACACTGCCCGCTCTTCCGAAAGACACAAGCTAAGTGGGGTGAACGAAATTTCCCAAGTTTCGAAACGGCAGCAGGTGGATCTTTCCGTTTGTGGACTTCTTCCTTGGCTGAGTAGCTGTCCCTCTCCACTCTGGGACCGGACACTGACACACGGAAAGCGTCTTTCGTGAATAGTTATCTCCCTGATTGTAACGATTTCTTCTGGGAGTTCATTCATATTTGAACCCCGGTCCTCTGGGAGTTCATTCATACATGAACCCCGGTCCTCTGGTAGTTCATTCATACGTGAACCCCGGTCCTCTAGGAGTTCATTCGTACATGAACCCCAGTCCTCTGGGAGTTCATTCATACATGAACCCTGGTCCTCTCGACTGAGAGCTGTGAACTGACCATCGCGCCCCACGTAGTGGAATTGACTTTCGAATCATTATCAGATACGTTTTACAATATTTCCCTTTGGTAGCTCTGATTTGTATGTCATAATTATTTGAAA
>BSQZ01000057.1:340000-500000 GCA_033239005.1 Lamellibrachia satsuma
CCAGATGTTCCAGACCTATGTTCTTATAGACTCACTACTACTATAATCGACGGTGACAACGCCGAAAATTCTTATTCCTATTTCCATTGCCTAGACAGACAAAACTATGAAGCGAAGAAGTCTAACCGCGTGCAGTTAGTATTAACATTTTCTTACCCACATCAGATAAGTTGCTTTAAATACATTTGGCTCTATGCCCCGTTACGCTCTAGCGTGTCTGTTACGTCGACAACTAATGTGTCGTGTTTATTTCATATGTAATATTATATTTCTATGTAGCTTATGTAAAACCGCGGCGTCACTTGCACGGTAATATTATAACTTGTTTTGACATATACGTAATTTTTTTTCGATAGAATACCATACGCCTGATGGGCCTTTTAAAAAACGAAACCACGTGACATTACTGAAGTACCATAAGGTGTCCGCGGTGAATCGAACATTCTGATTGTGCCCAAGCACCAGCGTATATAACATTATAGGTTCTACCAGGGGCTGCGCATTTGTGTGTGCACAGTTTGAACTACATGAATCATTGGCAGTTTTTTCGGTAATGCATGAGTAATCAATTTAAACAAATAAAACAGCATGTGTTCGTTGTTCTAATAACTACGAAAGTATGTTGGTATGTGTGTGCGTGTATGTACATATAATTGTTAGTTATTAATCGACAAAGCGTATCAATAGCTACAGTTTGTGCAAACCTGATTCAGTTTAATTAATACATTGTTCGTCTTAGTTGCATGTTACTTTTGCCTATTAAATATGTAGTTGTACAATGAATATTAGCGTTGTTGTTTATTTGCGTTGTTTGTAGGCACGAGAAGATTTCAGGTTAATCACACGATATAGATACATTGGTGCGTCAGTCACTTAACGTACCACGTATCAACATTACTGAACGCGCATGGCAGCCGAAGCAATTTTATTCATTAATGAGTACATACACGCACAGAAAGCATTAGTTTCACAACGCAATACAAGCACGGCGCACTACGGCAGAATGAATTTATTTCTTCGAGGAGACAAACATTACGTCACAGTAACATGACGTCATCTTTCCATTTTGCTATGACGTGTCCAGGTGAATTAGCACACACGTTCTCTTGGATGGCGTCAACCACAATGTAGAGCAAATTTAACATTAGGACCACACTTCAGCGAAAACGTTGAAATTGTGTATGCTGTTCAATTAGTAGGAAGCGCAAAAGTGTACTGTGCTTGGTTCGCCGACGCCGTACGTGTATTGCAGACCGACATTAACACACACGTGGACAGTAGACACATAAATACATGTGTGCGAAAGCAAACTGGAATTCAGTGGAATGTATCATTCGATTGGGAATGTGTTTCGCAAATTTTACAGCGTAAAATTATGTTTCTCTTCTATACACAACCAACACATTTGTAGGAGTGCCAATTCAAATTTTAAAAACAATATGTGGCAGACAATATACAACAATATCATAACGGGTCAAATAAGTAGATTATGACAACTATTAAAGCTGTAGGCAAATACATGCACCCGAACCCTACAGAATGATTTAATTAAATGCTGATGGTATGCTACATTTGTTCGACATATTTGCGTCATCAACACCTGAATGTATTGTGAAGCTGTCGTTTCTGTTACAGTAAATGCAAATTAGTGTTAAAAGTAAACGTCTAAGTTGACCTATTCATGTAGAGCAGACCGCGATGTATCAGTTTAACTATTCAGTTAGAGCAGACTGCGAGGTGTCAGTTTAACTATTCAGTTAGAGCAGACTGCGAGGTGTCAGTTTAACTATTAAGTTAGAGCAGACCGCGATGTGTCAGTTTAACTATTCAGTTAGAGCAGACCGCGAGGTGTCAGTTTAACTGCCTACACTTTTATCCTTAAACTGCATTTCAAGAAATAATAGAAAGAGTTACATTTGATTATAATGTTATCTAACAATACGCCAACGTTCCGTGTAGTACAGTCGAGATATCATCCAACGTTGTTACCCCAACCAGCGGTTTATCACGTTAACATTAAACAACAAAAATACCAGCTAAACAATGAAAAACAATTATCTTATCTGTCCCGTCTACATAGATTGTGCATGGGAACTGAAACTCGACTCAGAGTTAACAACTACAGAGCACGAAAACAAAGCCAACACTACCAGTAGCAATACTTGGATAAACTGGAAAAACTAAAGCTGAAGATAAAGCTTCACTGAAGGACTTTGTTGTCAGTCGATTCTTACGGTATCAGTGGATAGCATAAGGCATGCGGTCACCACGCCAGCACAATCGCTACATCGTGTGCAGTAGTAGTGCGAGAATAAAACATATCTAAAGAATACCGAGCTGCGTCACTCGAGGTCGTGCCATTTTGTAAACAGATCGTCAGCGCCACCACACGGTTGGCATCAACTGCTTCTGGTTAAATATCAAACTTCGTACTTTACGGATTTATACTGAGGCGCCATCACGCGGATGGCAGCCAAACGTTGCTATCGTAACCTGGTGACGCAGCTCGGTGTGTACGGTGGATTAAGTGCGAAAACGGACGTCCGCGGCCTTCAAACGGGACGACACAGGCCGGAGATGGCCGGAGAAGACGGACGGCGGTCGTACTAGGCGACAACGTTGGTCTTGAGTTCTGGCTGCTCGTCCGTGGCCACATCGACGGCGACGTCGTCGGCAGGCAGCGGCTTCTTCTCGGGAAGTTTCTCGCCCTCCAGCTCCTCGTACAGCTGGTTGGGGAACGCCAGGTTCTCTCCCACGACAAGGTTCTAAGGAACAGCAACAGGAAGTATATATTTGTCACAACAAAGTCAACAGAAAAACGAAGTGATAACAATATATTGTAGAGTATGAAAATAAAAGGAGGAGAGGGACACGCATATACCAAATATGTACAGTGAAATACTCGCGATGAAAAGTATTTACATCAATACTTTTAAAACATACATACATACGTACATACGTACATACGTACGTACGTACATACGTACACACATACACAGGTTTTGATTAAGGTTCAGCTCACATTGGCAGTGCGAAGTTTAATAACAACTGGTTTACCTAAACTCGGTCACCAATAATGTTTTGTTCCACTAAAACAATTATCCAATTCTGATGGTTATTTGTCGTCACCATTATGCAATTTTTTTTCAACATCCAAGAAAACATAAAGATCGTAAATTTCAAGGTGTACCAGGCGATGTTTAAAAACCAATTATGATAATTGCTAGTATACAGGTGAAATTGTTATTTTCTTAATTTAAATTTATATTTATGTTTATGTATTAAAATTTAAGATAAAAAAGTCATACGGCCAGAGTAGGTCTTTCATACGGGCATTTTGCACGTATGAGAGGCCTTTAAAAACCTGTCCATCCATCCATCCATCCGTCCGTCCGTCCGTCCATCCAGGCATATAAACAATACTACACTGATTTGGTGTAAGATCTAAAAACTGTAACCGCAGACTGTTATATGTATACGACGTTCTCTCTCGTGAACATAAATCATCTACTGGTTTGTCATCGGATGCAGAATGCAATGTAATAGTAGCGTTGTTCATCAATATGTAAATGTGCCTGTGTATAGCATCATTCAGCAAGACTGCACGCTTCCACTGTTTCGTAGTTCGAAGGATGTGCTATTCCACAGAAGACGAAGATTATGTCACAAGCCCACTGTCTCTTAGTTCGAAGGATGTGTTATTCCATAGAGGACGAAGATTATGCCACAAGCCCGCTGTCTCGTAGTTCGAAGGATGTGTTATTCTATAGAGGACGAAGATTATGCCACAAGCCCACTGTCTCGTAGTTCGAAGGATGTGTTAATCCATAGAGGACGAAGATTATGCCATAAGCCCACTGTCGCGTAGTTCGAAGGATGTGTTATTCCACAGAGGACGAAGATTATGCCATAAGCCCACTGTCTCGTAGTTCGAAGGATGTGTTATTCCATAGAGGACGAAGATTATGCCATAGGCCCAATGTATCGTAGTTCGAAGGATGCGTTATTCCATAGAGGACGAAGATTATGCCATAAGCCCACTGTCTCGTAGTTTGAAGGATGTGCTATTCCACAGAGGACGAAGATTATGCCATAAGCCCACTGTTTCATAGTTTGAAGGACGTGCTATTCTATATGAGGACGAATATTATGCCATAAGCCCACTGTCTCGTAGTTTGAAGGATGTGCTATTTCATAGAGGAAGACGATTATGCCATAAGCCCACTGTCTCGTAGTTTGAAGGATGTGCTATTTCATAGAGGAAGAAGATTATGCCATAAGCCCACTGTCTCGTAGTTTGAAGAATGTGCTATTTCATAGAGGAAGAAGATTATGCCATAAGCCTCCTGTCTCGTAGTTTGAAGGATGTGCTACTTCATAGAGGACGAATATTATGCCATAAGTCCACTGTCTCGTAGTTTGAAGGATGTATATTTCAACGAGGACGAATAGTATGCCATTAGCCCCCTGTCTCGTAATTCGAATGCAGTGCGACTCCATAGTGGACGTAATACTTCAATTCCGGTAGCCGCCAGCTCCACGTACCTGCTTCCATTGTGGGACGCGTCCGTTCCTGGCAGTGCGACGCCTCTTATTGGCACTCTGCAGCAAGACATCAACATTAGCACTAACGACCTATTAAGAGTCTAAGTCAACAATGTATTTATCTGACAGACTATGGCAAGTAGGTCAACACTTCATTTTCTGCACATGTCTTCTTCTTATTGGCATATTACTGACACAAAGTCAACAGAAACCAGTTTCATCAAATATTCCCGCGTTCACCCGCAACAAAGAATTAAAACGAAACAAAAGTCATGGTTTTGGGCCAATGTACCTATAAGAGTTACTAAAACATGACCATTTGTAACTACAATTAAGAATACCACACCAGTGGTTTACTAGCGTGATTTTCTTTATTTTAGTTGCAAATAGTTATTTTTTAGTAACTGTTTAAGGTGCACTGCCCCATACCATTATCTTTGTTTCGCTTTGACACATTAGCGTTTCTAGGGGCCTTTTATTTATCAAATTGTAACACACTGTATGTGTGACATTGTGAATGTTACTGAAAGAACAGCTTGTATGGAATTTAATTACACACACACAGACACGCACACACGCACACACGTACACTCGCTCATACGCGCACTCGCGCACACGCGCACACGCGCATACGCTCTCCCTCACTCACTCACTCGTACACACGCACACACGCACACTCCCTCACTAGCTCAATCGCTCACTCGCACACACGCACACACGCACACTCCCTCACTCGCTCACTCGCACACACGCACATACTCCCTCACTCGCACACTCGCTCACCCGCACGCACGCACGCACGCACGCACGCACGCACACATACACGGCTTGCTTGCCGTTTAAAGAATATGCTGACGGAATTATCGACTTACCAACATGGTGATGGCAGCGAGGACCACGATGAGCACCAAGAGGGCGGCACCGATGGCAAATATCAAGATCGGCACGAACCGGTGGTGGCGACGCCCTCCATCTCGGCCTTCTGCAACACGTCAACGGTGCATCCATAAAGGTAAAGGCAACTTTAATATACGAAGCAGTATTCGGTCCATGTAAGCCGCCTTACCCTTCGCCCCCGGCAGACCAGCTTGTCGCAACACCAACTGCGGTTACTGCCCGGAGAGATGTCTATAGTCAGGTACTCGTGTGTACAGCTGCGTGAACTGGGGCAGGTGGAGTGAACGAATTTGCCCGATAGCTTCAAGTGGACTCTCGATTGAGAGTCCGATGCTCTAGCCACAGTGCTACTGCGCTTAGTTCATCCTAGTGGGCACCTCCAAGTGGTTGTTTGGCGGCCCCGTGCCAATTGTCTGGCGGCCCCGTGCCCATTGTCTGGCGGCCCCATGTCCATTGTCTGGCTGCCCCATGCCCATTGTCTGGCGGCCCCATGGCCATTGCCTGGCAGACCCCTACCCATTATCTGGCGACCCCATGCCCATTGCCTGGCAGACCCCTGCCCATTATCTGGCGGCCCCATGCCCATTGTCTGGCGGCCCCTGCCCATTGTCTGGCGGCCCCATGCCCATTGCCTGGCAGACCCCTGCCCATTGTCTGGCGGCCCCATGCCCATTGTCTGGCGGCCCCTGCCCATTGTCTGGCGGCCCCTGCCCATTGTCTGGCGGCCCCATGCTTATTGCAATTGTCACAAATTAATGGATACTCACACATGCATATCTATGTGAAACGTTCACATACCCAGGTAGCCAGAATAGTACTAATTGTTGTCTAGATTTAGTAGAAACGCCAAAGACCAATGGATTAGAGTAAGGGAGATTTACTCTCGTATCAGCTGAGGAATATACCAACTAATTCAGTTAAGAAATATATATTATGGTAGGTAATCAGCTAAATAATATGTAACCTTGTACATAATCATATAAGGAATACACACTCTTGTACAGCATATGTTATAGAAGATACATATTCGTATACAAATCAGAATGTATACTTGAACTGGACATGAACGAGTTCCCAATGTACGAATATCTACTCCCAAATTAAAATTATTCGTAATTTCCCCCCTAACAGCATCATATGCCGTGCCTGTTGCAGGCGTCACGAGCCTCCATTTCCTACGTAATGCCCTTTCCTAGCCAGGCTGCTAAATCATCACGCATTTTAATTATGTGCCGAGTCTGCTTCTTTCTCCCTCGATCGTTCCAGTTGTCACTCTCATCAACGGCAAGGTATATAAGACACACAACAAGGATTACCGTAGCGGTTGGAGACCGGCTGGTAGTCGTGTTCAACCTTCAGACTGTCGGCGTCGTCCGCGCGCAGCATGTGTCCTGCGTAGTGCAGGGAGCAGACGTGTTGCTTCATCTTGGAGCGCAGGTTGAAGACGGCGGACGGCAGGTCAATGGTGTCCTCCGTGCGAACCACCTTCACCGTCACCACGATGTGCTTCATCATCACGCTGTGCGGGCGGATCTGAAGACAGACGGTCGTATCACAACATCTTGTAATCACACGAGTTTTTTCATGATCAGGTTATATCATTCGTTTTCTAAATGTTAAAATGAATGTCACATTATGTCGGGTACGTATATTTAAATCTGCAATATTGGTGAAGAGCATTTGTAAAAACGAAAAGAGGACGCCCAAAAGAATGAGCCTATGAATAATTGATCCTGGGCATTCTTCGAATACAGTGTCATGAGCCTGTGAACGAATGATCCTGGGCATTCTTTGAATACAATGTCATAAGCCTGTGAACAAATGATCCTGCACATTCTTTGAATACAATGTCATGAGCCTGTGAACAAATGATCCTGGGCATTCTTCGAATAGAATGTCATGAGTCTGTGAACAAATGATCCTGGGCATTCTTCGAATAGAATGTCATGAGTCTGTGAAGAAATGATCCTGGGCATTCTTCGAATAGAATGTCATGAGTATGTGAACAAATGATCCTGGGCATTCTTTAAATACAATGTCATGAGTATGTGAACAAATGATCCTGGGCATTCTTTGAATACAATGTCATGAGCCTGAGAACAAATGATCCTGGGCATTCTTCGAATAGAATGTCATGAGTATGTGAACAAATGATCCTGGGCATTCTTTAAATACAATGTCATGAGTATGTGAACAAATGATCCTGGGCATTCTTTGAATACAATGTCATGAGCCTGAGAACAAATGATCCTGCGCATTCTTCGAATAGAACGTCATGAGTCTGTTAACAAATGATCCTGGGCATTCTTCGAATAGAATGTCATGAGTCTGTGAAGGAATGGTCCTGGGCATTCTTTGAATACAATGACATGAGCCTGTGAACAAATGATCCTGGGCTTTTATTGAAGGACAGTCCTGCACACGCACAAACATATCAACATAATATAATCGATATCTTCCACTGGTAAGAAACGATTAAATTATTCGTAGACTATTCATCAATCTTGAACGAAAACGTAGACGGTTATAACAATATCACGCACCCCAACGCGTCTATTCTACTCACTTCCACAACTTCGATGTTCTCCTTCACAATCATCATCCATGAAGAGATGTGCTCGTGAATCGCCCTGCACGGAAAAAATAATCCTGTTTATCACAAAGTTTGTCTTATTGCATTGCAATGTATTGTCTGTGTGTATTCGTCGCGTTTTGCATCACAGTACTATTTCTGAAAGTTGTAACGCCTTCGTTGGAGTCAACACAGCTTCGTACTATTTCGATTAATTAATTATAAATGTATTTATATATTCATATTTGTATTTATTATTAAAACATATATATATATATATATATATATATATATATATATATATATATATATATATATATATATATATATATATATATATATATATATACACACATATATATTAAACAGTATTTATGAAATGCATCGCTATGTTTGTATTATAATGTATGTTTGTTCAACATTAGAGCTGTGTTACACGCTATGTTTGTATTTGTATTATAATGTATGTTTGTTCAACATTAGCGCTGTTTTACACGCCATTGGGTACAAATGGCTATTAGCTGCCAGCAGATTGTTCAACTTCGTTTTCAAATTATTTGAAGTGAGAACAGTATTCAGTAAGTAACATATCCACTCATAGAGTCCATATACGAGTTCACAGACTTTCCTCTGTTTAACATATGTGTTTCCGTAGAGGATAACATTTACAACGACTACCGGAACCACACCACGTTACTTCTGCCAATAACGGTCTATTCTGCCCAAAACGAACGCCATAGCTACTTGTCAGAACTGTGACGGAACTATCGACCAGGTGGTTTGGTCGACAGTGGAGGACGCTACTCACTGCTTCAGTCCGTCCACATGCATGGTGATGTCGGCGAACGTGTGCACCATGGTGAACTGGATGGTGGCGGACACACTGCGAAGTACGGCTGAAAACAAATTTAGATTTAACAAGATATGTCATCCAAGGCAAAGGCCCAGATGGTAAGTGGACAAGGAATCCATTGGCGAGAGTCCAACATTTTTAATCAATGTGTAATCCGCCCTCGTGAGATATGTGTCAACCTTGTTTTTAAAGATATCCACGCCACAATCTGTAGATAATAATTTTGTTCCATTCATTGATTGTCCTCTGTGAGAACAAATACTTTCTCATATCCAATCTAGACTGATCCTTTACTAATGTTACCTCGTGTCCTCTAGTTCTATTATCTTTCCTGAGTGAGAAAAAAAATATTTCTATATATAACGAAATCATGAAATTTGCTGTCCTTTCCATCAGAATAATAGCGATGGAATGCGATAACCACAATTGGCACAAACAGTCACAAACCGGTGTAAATCACAAATGCCATGTCAAGAAAGAATGTATGGTACACGGGCCAATAAAACATTGCCATGGAAAGTAGCGGGTCTCCTGGATTAAAGAAATATGTGTCAACATTATTATATCTGTATTTCTTGTATCTTCACGGACAACTTCTTTGGTGGTTCTACACACGATTTCTCGTCGTCTCCGGTTTTGCCGGGATTCATAGCCATTTGTATTTGGTCACACAATTACAATTAAGTCGTCTGAAGGAAACATTTTCGACAGTGTTCTCTTCCATTGCACTAATGAGAATCGCTTCACACTAATGAGGGATGTAACACACGTACGACACATCGGTGCGGGTCCGTCCTCGCGGCTCTCATCCTCATCCTCTTTCGAATCATCTTCCTTTGAGTTGTGCTCCCTCGATTCGTCTTCCCTTGAATCCTCCTCAGAGCTGGCGGCAGGCATCGGTGGCGTATCCTCCTCGCCGCTGCGGCCCTTCATCGGGCGTCGACTGTCTTCCAGTTCCTGTCCGGCCTCGTCGACGCACCAGCACTCGCCACGACCGGCGTGACATTGGGTCGGCTTGAACGAGCCGTTCTCCGTGCACTGCGGCACGTGCGTCCTGTTGGCCGGCATGAGAGGAGCCCCGCGGAGCAGGATCGCCTGCTGCAGGGCACGGTGGTGCTGGCACAACGAGTTGGCTGCAACAAACGACGACGGACGCACTCAAGAACAGACAAACATATGCTCCAATGAGCGCGTACGGAAAATGTATCACCCGTTGTTAGATTTGATGAATGGTTTTAATTAAGATGCTCCTAATATCCATCATAATATAACGCTCTCCACTAGTAGACCTATTACTGCGACAGTACTACCACAAGAAAGACCATGACTACAACTTCTGCTGCTCCCCCACCCTCTCTCTCTCTCTCTCTCTCTCTCTCTCTCTCGCACCAAAATACTATGGCCTAATTATTACTCAAACGGCGACTCCTACGACTTCTCGACTAACAGAACCCTGAGCATACCTCTGCATACGGGCACCGTTGGGCACTGGTCCATCGGACAGTCCATCTGATGTCCAGCGCATGAGAGTCCAACTCCGCACGTGTGTCCCTACAATGAAGACACACATGTACATCCAAACATGTACATCGGTACGCGGAGCTGATACGTTTCTGGCAACCAAAGGGCCACTGATTAACTGGACATTTGGGATGTGTATGTGAGTGAACTCACGACTGATGTACAGCCACGAATACGAATACATCTACTAGAGGTTATAATACATCTGCTAGAGGTTATAACACATCTGCTAGAGGTTATAATACATCTGCTAGAGGTTATAATCCATATACATATACAGGCAGTAAAATAATAGTATATATATATAATAGCATGCGTGCGTCCGTGAGTGTTTATTTGTATACACACGCGCACATAAGCGCGCGGACGCGCACACATTAACGCGCGCATACAGGCGCACACGTCTACGCGCGCGCACACACACGCATGCACGCACGCACACACACTATAATAACTATTATTTCTACATTATCTACATATAATAGTATTTTAATGCAATATATATGTATGTGTGTATATATATATATATATATATATATATATATATATATATATATACAGTGTTGCTTACACGGAAAGGGCAATACCCACCTCGCAGGGGTCATCCTTGCAGCTACACATGCGACAGCCCTGCTCGTCCACCCTGTAGCCGAACTCGCAGTACTGGTTGACCATACACTTCCTCACGGGGCAGCCGTTCACTTTCGGTGGTTCTCCAACCAGCTTCTTGGCTATCACAGTGAAATCACAGTGGTTTCCAGGCGTTATAGGAACGGTTAAGAATCAATTCGTTTATTCATACCAGATCTTGTGATTATTAAACATGCTCTCTGATAAACCGTACTTTACTGCAAGCATAATGAACTCTACTTGATAAAGAACAAGTTGTATTAGCCATTTAACGAATTCAATATGGTAATTAGGAAATTGTACTAGCTGTTTAACACACTGTGCTTGATGAATGACAACCTGTAATAACTGTTTGAAAAATAACTAAATGACTGGCAAACTGAACTACCTGCTTCTGAATCCACAACTGCAAATCGATGTAATTCTACTAATGTTACACACATTAATAGGAAATCTACACTCCCAAAACATTGATCATGCATATTAACGTTTGTGTGAATAGGTACAGTTATGCAACATTAGGTAATGGCGTCAACCACTCCCTACTACTGATGTAGTTTCTGCAATCTAATTCAATACTTCACACAAGCTGCCACTTTCTATAGTTGTATTTCTCACAGAAACCACATGCCAGCTACAAATTGTACACGAAAACTTGACGACCGCGTTGCCAAATGAGAAAGAACTGGATCTAAATCTGACTACTCACGAACACAGACGGTAGTCATGTGCATCATGTCGCACATCATGCCTTGGCAAGGACCCATGTGTGGCACACACGTCTCCGTCGATGTACAGTTGTGGTCCTGAAACAGTATCATCATTGAAATGCTGCATTTCCACAATGAATTTTTATTTTGGCCTTTCCACATTGCATTTTCATTTCTGCATTTCCACAATGCATTTTCATTTCAGCATTTCCACGTTGCATTTTCATTTATGCATTTACTTAATGCAGATAATTTTTGGCGCCCATCTCATTTATCTCTACATGGATATCAAAGCTGTGACACTTAGAATGAATCAGAGAATGTGGGCTCTAATCTTAACTAAACGTTGAAAGGACTTCATCAAAGTTGTCCAGTATGGTTGTGTATCTTCGAAGGCCAGTTTGATTGTTCATTGCAGTACCACCGAATGTGTTTAATCTCTTTATTTGTTTATGGTTCCAGAATATTCCCTTCCTATCTACCACTCTCATCTCTGCGTAGCTGTCTCTCCCGATCTTTTTCTACCTCTCCATTTATTTCTGCACCTCCCTCCCAGTCCGCATGCAACAGCTTCCATGAAGGACGTCTACCCTACCCACCTCACACGGACGATTCTTGCATTCGCACGAGTGGCAGCCCTGTTTGTTGATCTTGAATCCAAGAGGGCATGGGTGCATGCACATAACCTCTGGGCACGAATTCTCATCTACAACAATCACAAACACACATGACTACTTTTAAGACATCATTGGACCGCCTTAGGGCGTATGTTACGCGGTAACGGTAACGAGATTTACCTGTTACCTTAACTGATATCACACGTAACCTTACAACGTAACACATCAGCATCAGTTGCATACCTTCAAAAACAACGCGTAGTCCGGTTTAGAAATGTGCTTGGTGCCGTCAAACGCCATATTTTATAAACATATATGGATTTACGTGTACCTTTTGAGGTTATCTAGATATGATCGCAATAACGCGTTGGGTGTTGCTACGTCATTGTTGCCAGCGTGTTAGAAACAGTAAGTTGATTGAACGACACGATTCAGTAGTTGGAATATGCTCGACTTGGAATGCCGTGCCGTCAATATGACGTGCCTAGTCTAACGGAGGGACGGGGCGACTTACTTCGGCAGACTCCCTTGAACATCTTCTCACACGGCCACTCGTGGCAACGCTCCACCCGGCATACAAGGCCGTCCTCGCAAGTCTGCCCCTACGAGAGAAACAGAAGACGTGCAAACCACTGAAATACAAAATATCCCAGCACGTTTTTCTGTGTATAATCTGTGATAGTATATCGTGCTGTCGTGATCTTTAATATCTTAAAAATTACAAAATACACGATTTGGCAGCGAAATAAAATATGCCAGTTTTACGACAAAACTGCAAAAAAACAAACCACTACTTCCTCACATTTAAAGATTAAATATCACGTTTTGCATTTTTGACGGTAAATATACTACATAAATAAAGATTAACAATAAGAATACCGTTAATTTAGATGTACTTTGAGAACGAAACATTCCGACAAAAGGGACGTTTTAATTATACGCAACTCCAACTCGATGCGTATCACTTTGCCAACGAAAATCGCTGTACATTCCCATTAAATAAAACAATAACTTGCCTGGTCCAGTTGGACGCTGCTACTTACCAGACACGGGTCGGCCTCGCACTTGCAAGTCGGGCACCCATTGTCGTCGATCTTCATGCCGAACATGCATGGTGTGCCGCACATCGGCCGCTTGCAGCGAACAAGTGGAGGCTCACTAGTGTCCATCTTACCTCGGCCCATCATGCCTCGGCCCATCATGCCCGGGCCCATCATCTCGCCCGGGCCCATCATGCCCGAGCCCATCCTACCGGGACCCATGCCCGGACCCATGCCCGGACCCATGCGCGGACCTGGCTGTCCATGTGCGAGCGCACACAAGATGGCGACCACCGAAAGAACGGCTGTCTTCATTGCGTGTTATCTACAAGAGCGGAAGTGGCGAACAATTTACGATGTGTTTCGAAAGATCTCTGGTTATTCGGCGAATCTGAATCGGCCGGGTGTTACTGTTTTAACCAAGTGAGATATTAGCTGGTTGAACCGCGTACAATGGTTCCTGTCAGGAGTGTGCACAACGGACGCCGGTATTCAATGACGTCACATTAGGTGAGTCGTTAAACCAGACCAATTCTCTCCTTATCTATCTATCCCTCTCCCCTACCTACAATTTCCCGCTCCCGGACCCCCCTCCTCTCTCCTCTCTCCTGATAAGTATAGCCCCTAGATTGGATAATTGTTTTGAAGAAAAAAAAATTATTTTATTTTTTTCACAAGATTTATTCACATTATCATTCTGTACACACTAAAATTACACATCTGAATGAGGCTGATCAATATCAAGAAATATGCATCTTAGTGGATGTTTTAATGTAATGTAATGTAATGTACATTTTCTTCATTTCGTTTTTTTTTGGTGAAATTTCCCGTGTTTTATGACATGATACCTGGAAAAATGTTTAGTTGATGTTTACAAAAATTGGCATATAGGTCTATCACTGAAGCTTTACAAGATGAATCATATGAACTAGAATGATTGATATTGTTCAATTATTTACAGAGATATGGCATATCTTGTCCATTATGACAATATGTTTGTACATAAAAAATCATATTTATTGAAAAATGTTTCTTTTGAATAGCCTTGAAATAGTGTTTTGAAAATACTCTATACATTTTTTGCCAGCCATCATGGATCATGTGACTTCTCATAATTGTGTCATTGTCACATTTTTTGTGTCTGACATTATTATACTTTGTTGCTATAAATTACATAATTTTAGGACTTATAATAAGAAAGATTTCTGGGGGATATACCTGTCCTTAACAACCATTTTCATTACATTCCTCTGTACCCAACGAATCATGCTTGCACGAATTGGTATATCAGCAGACTATATTTTCTCCAACGGGCTACGACTATATCTCATGAAATACACATCAACCAGCTGTCGCCAAGTGGCGCTCCAGTAAATCACAACTGAGACCGTTTCCTTCCAAATCAAATCCTTCAAATCCAATCTTTCCTGGATTAACTACCTACAACTGTCATGAAATGCAACCCGAGAAACGCCTGGAAGATCCGTTTAACAGCGACTGTAGCAGAAACTTCGTTCTATATAAATACTAATATTATTTCCGGTTTCCGCGTGTGTGATATCATCTATTACGGAACGCACGAACGCACAGTAAAAATGAAAGCAAATACAAATGTATATAAAATCAATATACGTTCTTATCTCCTCCAAGGTTCGTTTACAAACGTATTGCTAACGCTGTCTCGCTGTCACATAAAATGCGTATACTAAACTATTATGCACACAGTTGTTGGCGACCTGAAGTTTCGAGTAAGTACTCCTGGTAAGTGTTACATCAATTGAGACCGTATTAAACGTTGAACTCCGTGACCTAAGAAGCACGTGATCAATGTATGCAAGTAAGCGTACGGTGTTTACGTTCTTTATTAGATTCGTCACGTGATTCGTGACGAGACCAGAGGGGCGACAACGCGCCCGTTCACAGCAATGCTACGGCGTATATTCTGGCATTGTTCGAGTAACTATTTCTGGCGTCTACGTAGCGTGCATGAATGCTTCGATTGGTATATGTGCTGACACAGCACTTAAATATCCAGCCATAATAGTTATATTCCCCGGTGAATTCCAACCATTCAGGTATCAGTAAAAGAAAACGTTAAAATGGTGTGATGCTTGCCGTAACGATAATGTGGCCAAATGTCTTGTGACAAAATATAATTATAATAAGATCACGCATGCCGAGATAATCAAATGCACGTGTTGTGAAATCATGTATTCACATTAGTTTAAAGAACGCCTAAAAGAATGTGGTTTAACAACCCTAGAGATAAGGAGGTTAAGAGGAGATCAGATTGTTTTTAAGACATTGAATGGGTATGAAAATATTGATAGAAATATGTTTTGCTCACTCAAGAAAGATAGTAGAACCAGAGGACATTGGGTAACATTAGTAAAGGATCAATGTAGATTGGATATCAGGAAGTACACGTTCTCATAGAGGATGGTACAAATCATCTACATACTGTGTGTAACTGCTAGCAGCGTGAATATGTTTAAAAACAAGGTTGACACATATCTCAGGAGGGCTGGTTACATTTGGATGAAAAATGTTGGACTTTCGAATGGATTCCTTGTCCACTTGCCATATGGGCTTTTGCCTTGGATGGCAATCTTGTTAAGTCTTGTTAAATCAGTAGTCTTATAACCACGTGAGTGACCATCACCGAGATCAAACGTCCATATATTGGCAACGCGACAACGGCGCCGGTTTAATAATGTAGCTCAACAATATGCAGGCCGATGGGCCGTCAGTGTATAATATGAATATAAATATCTGAATTAATTAATGAGGTACTGCCATATAAGCTCGATTCCTAACAACTCACTTGTATGTTCCAGCTTGCATACATATGCAAAACCACGTCCTCGACGAAAATGAGACAGGACAATAAAGTCCGTGAACAAACGGCAGAAATAACCCGTAGGACTGCGCCAACACACGAGAAAGAAATCAGTGTTAATTATTGACCCACATTTTAGGACAGTTACACGGGTAACAGTAACTCACAAAGGGGGTAGTTACCATGAGCATAATTTTGTTTTGTTTTGTTTTGGAGGGCGTAATTTTCAGGCCGCTGTGTCAAGAGACCTCGCCTACTCTCGCGGCCGCTGTGGCAAGACACCTCGCCTACTCTCGCGGCCGCTGTGGCAAGAGACCTCGCCTTCTCTCGCGGCAACAAAGGCGCAGTGCGCGACGTGCAACCGACGTTCTGAACTGATGTATCATTTCGCAAATGATTGCGTCATTTTGTCTTGGATATCCGCTATCATAAATACATACGCATTGTCCGCATCACAAATGTAATAATCAAATTGAAGGATACAGAGGCATGATGGTGATGATGATGATGATGGTGAGGAAATATGAAGTGATTAAAATTGAAGAAAACGTTCGGTTGTATTTGTAAACATTTCTTTTAAGAAAGTATCACAAAAAAACGCAGTGTGCAAATACATATGATGACCGGAAATTAAATACGGAGTTCAGTATAAAGGACTGCATTGTATGTGTTTGTACATATAACATACCTCTAAATAGGAATTAGACATTGGCTTTGGTCATATGGTGCGAACTAAATTTGGCAGTACCTTAGTCGATATTATATTCTGCTATTCAATGGACCCCTAAGTTGTCCAGCCCATATTACCTAGTTTGAAAAGCGACATTCTACAACAGCCGCCTGGTTCTTTTAAATCAGAACACTAATCTGTAATCTGCTTCACGGCCTCTGAAAGGCCAATAGGAACAAGTACGCATGACTGGCGTATCTGCTGACAATTCTCAATAAGCCTTAGAAAGACGCGAATCACGATTCCTCATGTATGCAATTGACATGCGTACAGAGATTACTGCTATAGTCACGACTCGTGTATGCGCGTGACTAGCGTACCTGTCAATCGTGCCAGGGCCTAGAGTTGGCAGCTTACGATGCCAAACAAGGTCAACGCTACAGGCGCATTCAGGGATCATGAATGCTGCGGGGTACGACATGAATAGATATCGGCTTCATTGGATCTGGTATGACTGGCGGATTGGTTTATTGCGGTTAAAATAAGAGACCAGGAACAGCAGCGTATCAAGAGGTACAGGTTCTGTTTTAGAGGCATGCTATGTTAACTTAAGTAAGTGGCAACACGCAGACACACAATTCCACAGTGTGTATCAATATGTTATTGACCGGACGTCCTGCACGTGAAAGCAGCACGTAGACACGCGCAGTCCCTGGCTGCTATACCTGTCTGTCTATACGCATTCCGTCAACAGTTAATTGTCATAACATTTAATTGACATAACAGTGCGTGCGTGTGTGTGACAACACGAAATACACACACTAACAATGTGCGTTGATTGTCAAATAAATAACGACATACAGCTATTTTGTGCAATTACTAACTTCCTTCTCAAAACAAATAGCATGACAAGGCGCTCAATCTCGCAACAGCCATTTCAGTCTAAGACCGCCTTCCGCTGCTGGCGCGACACGTATTTTCATTATTACATCATGATTGCGTGTTTTCATTTACTCAATGTCCAGTAACTTCCTCAATGCAGTCATGTGACAATATCTAGCCATGCGTGACAGCTGTGTGCACAGCCAAACGGCCTGTTGGAGAAGGTCGCTTATTCCCTACGGCAAAAGTTGACGTCGTTCTCGAGAAATCAACATGCCGATCACTGCGTAAAGCGCGCTGTACACAAACCGCCTTCCATACAGCCCGCCGTACACAAACCGCATTCGAGACAGCCCGCCATACACAAACCGCCTTCCAGACAGCCCGCCGTATACAAACCGCCTTCCAGACAGCCCGCCGTACATAAACCGCCTTCCAGTCGCTAACAGTTTGTCTGCCGACAACTACCCATTGGCCGATCTGCGGTCTACCGATTTTTCAGATACCAGATGTCCACAAAGAGTGTTGCCAACTGTTGGTGGAGAACATACACATAACGACTATATTTGAGTTGTCAACTAAAAAAGCAGTCGCCAACATGCTGCCAACTGAATAATCGTCATGTGTGTGACGGGCTTTAGGATAGACGGTGTGCTTAGTACCGTGTCTCTCAGAAAAGTCTGTTTGAAGTTTGAATAAACAGGTCTGTCTCCCAGAGATGTTGAATGAGTGTTGAATAAACAAGTTTTCCAGACAATTTGAGTAGTTTTGAACGTCCAAGTGTTCCAGAGATGCCTATAACTATAGGCAACAAACAGGTATTCTAGAGCAATGGAGTAATGGTTTGAATCATTAGGCCTCTGCGGGGACATTCACTTGTCATCATTATGCCGTATGTCAACTCATTCTGGTTCATGCAGACAATGGATCGAGTCTGCCGGTTCATGGTCTAACACTGGCGGGAATTTCGCGCAACAGTCAATACGACAGGTGCAATGCATCAACTAATATTTGGCTGAATGCGTTGGTTAAAATGGATCCGTAAACAGTAGTTTGTGTGTGCGTGTGTGCGTGCGTGCGTGCGTGCGTGCGTGCGTGCGTGCGTGCGTGCGCATTATATAAAATAATGTCTTGGTCTACACTGTTGGTGTTGGCGGCTGGTTAAGCAACCATCAGAATGATTTGTTGAAGGCGTGGTAGTGGAACAACGTTAATACAACTACTGAACGTGGTAGTGGAACAACGTTAATACAACTACTGAACGTGGTAGTGGAACAACGTTAATACAACTACTGAACGGCGGTGTTACTCTTTTTAACCGGCTCTTGTATGGCTTATGTTACGAACCCGTGCAGCGTGTTTCCTCTTTGAGTCATCGCAGCCAAAAGTGACAGACCCACAAAAGGATGCGTCTGCGCGAAAAGGAATGACGTCAACAATCGATACTTTTCGTGAGTATAACAGCGAGAGACGAGACACCTCAGTTAGATATATATATATATATATATATATATATATATATATATATATATATATATATATATATATATATATATATATATATATATATATATATATATATATATATATATATATATATATATATATATATATATATATATATATATATATATATATATATATATATATATATATATATATGTATATATATGTATATATATGTATATATATATTATATATTATATATATATATATATATATATATATGTATATATATATGTATATATATATATATATATATATATATATATATATATATATATATATATATATATATATATATATATATATATATATATATATATATATATATATATATATATATATATATATATATATATATGTCAGTAACGACCCTCCACACAATTCTGTCATGTGTAGTTGTCTGCAGCTGGGCGTCATTGGCTGGTCTTTCTAGCTATTTGTTTAAACTATTACTGCATTTTAACATTTCCCAGTCTATAGCTTTGTGTCCTTCGATTGTTTTCCTTCAATGACGTGTTTTTCAATCTGACTGTTTCTCAATGTATGTCATAGAAATTGCAACTGTCTTCTTCTGATCGTTTTCAGTAATTGTCTTTGGTGTTCAGTTCTTTGTAGAAACTCGCCATTTGTAATGTAATGTGTCCAAGAGAGGGTTTGTAGTCTCCCGAAGAACCACACTTTTGTTCCAGCTAATTTACTCTAGATGTGCTTATTTATTGTTAATATTTCACTCCCATATTACAATGTAGACCACACACAGCACACGAGGGCTCTTGTCTTTCCTCATTCCCCAGTTTCTTTCCTTGGACAATAATAAAATACAATACAATACAAAAAATATTGCGCCGTAATCCTCGAGAAGCCGAGCTCAACTGCTTCAAAACCAAACTCTTTTGCAGTCTCAAATCGGCTTACAACATGAAGTCGTCAACAGTGTGCACCACCGAGGAGCTAAGCTGAATAAGCGTGGGTCTTCTGGCGATGCCAAAATGTTATTATATTCCTCCAAGCAACTGGAAGTGGGTTCCACCGGTGTAACAATAGAGAAAACAATGGTTCCAACGTATAACTAGATAATCGAAGTTGCGTAGACTTTATTACAGGAGTGGGCAGCTAATGTAAATAATAACAATAATGTTGGTTGCGTAGATGAAAGTCCTTGATAGGTAATTTTGCAGATCTTGAAAATGGTGCGATATCGGGCAGGTAGCCAATGCAGATATTTTGGAAGTGGCGCCGATTGAGAGAAAATGGTACTACTCCTGCCAAGCAAATTTGTGACGAGGCATACAACAGTCTCCTTCACACATCGCCGGGTGTCAAAACTATGACATCGCACAACTGCACAATCTTGTCGATCTCTCTTTACCCTTATTTCCATAAATTTCCTCTTTCATAGTCATGTGACATTATCCGGTCATGCGTGACAACTGCAGCGTGTGGCAACCATTTGACCTGCTGGAGAGTGTCGCCAAGTGTCGCCAAGTACCTACGGCCAGTAGCCAGGACAGTCGCGAAAACTAATTAATATGGAAGTGACGTAGCTTGAGCAGGTCTGTTCAATGTCACTGCGTAATAACAACTGATAATTACAAACCTATTCAAATAAATTATAATTTCCTCTTTGTTGTAGGTAACTGTGTTTGCATTATCTTGGCAGTCTATCTATCTGTCTGGCTAGCGTGGCTAGCCGACACATGTTGTGTTAGCCTTTTATATTAGGGCGATGAGTGTACGGCGGTATCACCAGCGATTGTCGAGCATCCGTCAGTTGCTTTTAAGGTCAGAGTTATCATACGGTCGCGCGCACAACTGAAGCGATATCACCCTCCGTATTCATCCTCATGTGCAATTAATTATATCTTCTAAGTTAAACGTGTTCCGAGCGGAATTTTTGGAATATCAAGCAGCAAACCGAACACGCACGCACGCGCGCACGCGCAAACGCACACGCACACGCACACGCACACGCACACGCACACGCACACGCACACACACACACACACACACACACACACACACACACACACACACACATATATATAGCTTGACAAAATCCATTGCAATCTAGAGGGATATTAGAGGATTTTCTATTTTCGGCAATATACACGAGTTTGACACCTGTGTTTCTATAGTGGTAGGGATATGAACTAATAGTTCATAGAAATTCCAGATGTTTCATCATCGACAAATACAGCGAACGAGGAGCGATATAGGCATCCTCACAAACCAGTCCTAAGAGTGTTGTATCCTCTATTGTAGACCCACCCGAACAAGCGAAAACATTCACACTAGTCCCAGTTGCTGCGACAACCAATTAAATGTTTCCCTACGACTTCTGTCGGTTACAACCGCGCTTTCCGTTGATCTACGTACTGTAGCGTTTGTAGTGGCGGGTCTACAATAGAGGATACAACAATCTCAGGACTGGTTTGTGAGGATGCCTATATCACTCCTCGTTCGCTGTCTTTAATGCCGCATTCGAAAAACAGAATGTGTCGTTGTCGCCGCTGGTGATGTTGCGTATGCTGCTGGTTTGGTTGATACTATCACAAAAGCCAGTCGCCTGAATCATTGACACCGTTCGTTGCCCCAGACAAACCTCATAATTGCCTCCGATTTTCTCTAAAAAAATTGCCTACTCGTAAACACGATTACGTCATAAGAAACTACCAGTAAATGGTGTGTGTATTTTCTGGTTGACTCAGCCGAGTGGGAAACTAATCTGAAGCACTAAATAGAACGACGCTGTTTGTGCAGCTCACTTTAATAAAGGACACACCGGGAGATGCACGGATGTACGGATGTACGGGAGATGTACGGATGTCTGTCATGGCTCAGTCACTGTATGTGCGTTCTTCATTACACCCCGCTGTGTGGTTGTGTGTAAGTACGCGAGACATTTGTCACCAAGGAAGATATTCCACTAGAAGTAGGAAGAAGGAAAACACGTCTGACGTAGTCAGTACACCATACTGCTAATACACGAGGAGCATCAACACGTTCCACGCAGCGGTGGTTAGAATCAGCGAGGCTGGGACATTAAACGTTGAAGTGGTACCAATAATACTTTCGGTTTCTGGCTGGTTATGTTACAGACAGGGATGTATGTGGTGGTTAGGCTTAATCATTACAGTACTGCTTCTTCGTAACATGACCAGCCAGAAACCGAAACCGAAACTACTTATTCCTACAGCTTCAGAGTATCACGTCAGCATTGTTGATTTTTACCATCGCATCTGGCCAGACATAGCCAGTGGCGTAAGTGGTTGGGTATAACAGTGCATCTTACTCTAATGTACTGCACTGCACTGTACTGTACTGCACTGCACTGCACTGCACTGCACTGCACTGCACTGCACTGCACTGCACTGCACTGCACTGCACTGTACTGCTCAACCATGTCTAATCCGTATAACATAGATCAAACACTCCGACGCAGTCGTTCGAATCATGTGAACCTTATTCTGATTAAAATAGTACTTACCTCAACCTATTTTTAAAAGAAATATCAGAAATACAACTGGACGAACGTTTGCTGTGAAGATCAGAAACCCTGTATGTTAATAATTCACGAATTAAAAATAATCTAGTCGACCCCCCCTCCCCCCGTCAATTGAGCAAAAGGGTGACACCACATTTGATTTTCCAATAGGCCGCCATTATAATGTTCGTTTCTTAGGATTCCAGCAAAAATTAGCCAACGATTTTCGACAACATTTGACAGCATATTTATCATCTATGCTGTGTGTAATTCGATAAAATCACATACATTTAAGAAAAACGCACTCACAGGAGATACCCTTCGGCCCAGTCCGGTGAATAATTTAGAAACGTCGGAACGTTGCCATCACATCAAGGATCTAATGTAGTAGTAAAGAAAACATTAACTTTACAAACGTAACCGATGTGACAATACTCGGAACACATTGACTCATTCAGCTACCACAACTGAAGTGATTAAGAGTTATTTTCTACTTGTCAGACAAAGACGGACACAGTGGACGAAATGAGTGTTGAACCACTCTGGCTTTTGTTGGCCAGAGGCTACGTTTGCGATCCATTCGCCATTACACAAAGAGTCCTTAGGATAGTGACGATTGTGCGTCATAAGTGAATTTATGAGTGAACTTTTATCATCGCCAATGGGTAGGTCAGAGACCACTGATGCGAGAAGGCGAAGGAACATAGAACGAGGCGAGTGAGTGTCGGGGCCTGGCAGGAGATACTGCCAGACCGCCCCCAAAGTTAGTGTATTCATATATAGATGACATTAAGGTACACAGACCATTGTGGCGAGCGAGACAGGAGATTCCTTGGTCTCAGCTGTTCAATAACCACCGCGGACATGCATGAAACCACAGCTGACTCATACAGGTAGTTGCAACTCACCCTGTGGAACAACAGTGGTATAACACGAGGAACTGATGAGTCGAACTATGTCTTCTACATTGGGCCCGATAACACAGGTGACAGGTGCCGGCGGTCGTTGTTCGTTTAATGCTCCTACACGTTGACGAATCAACAAGGTTTTGTTCGAACACTCTAGTTTCGTCGAACACCCGGCTATTCCAGAAGTCCGTAAATGTGCACAAACAGTGGGTTTAGTAACACAAATAACGTCGTTCGTTCACTACAAATGATCCAGACGAACACACAGGATCAGTTAAACGCAACCAAAATGCCTCCAAACGGCCACTTACTTGTACGAAGCTACGTCCTCAACGATCACTCGAGCCCCAGCGAGCGCGAACACAAGTGCTAGAATGAAAAGGTGGAAAAAACCGAGTCTTGCAGTAACCGCGAACGGCAGATTACGTCATGAATTATGCAGTCAGCCGTTCTTTGAGTGGTGGCGTACGTGTGGTGGTGGTGGTGTACGTGTGGTGGAGTACGTCAGACCAGGATCTTTCCGCGCTCAGTTCAGTTCCACGGCCGCCGCGTAGTGGCGCATCTAAGGTCGCGCAAGGGGGACATGGGAGAGAGATGGGGGGGGGGGAGAAACGGAGGGAGGGAGGAAGAGAGAGAGAGAGAGAGAGAGAGAGGGGGGGGGAGAGAGAGCTTAGATACACATTAGTTTACCATGCTATCGCGAAGTGGCACGACAGGTTATATACAAAAAAATCAAAAAATATACACCCAATGGGGCATGGCCCAATGCCCCCTCCACCTAAATTCGCCACTGCCGCAGCGAGTGTTTATACGGCGACGAAACAACTGATTGTGTTCGAGAGTCCGATTCACAACCATTGGCTATTAATAAGCTTTGAATCTAAACGCCGAGCAACGACTGTTCGTTGAGTCTCGGAACAAAGAGGTCACACAAGACTGACGCTGAGTCACCCGAGTGGAGTCATAGTTTTCCTGCTTCCTCGACAGCTGGCCAATCAGAGTTGTCCTGCTTCCCGACAGAAGATCAAGGCTCAACACTACTCGGTGCATTGCAGAATGTGTTCGAGCTTATTATATTCATAATTAAGTCTAGTGTTGTGATTTAAAAACGTGTCAATATTGACAGCAGCATTCGTTAATTTCGTGCCAAAATGTCAAGCATCATTGGACGTTGTCCACATTCGATGTCGTTTAGAATATATATGTGCCAGCTATTATCTACTAAATCAACGCTATTCACGTAGTTAACGAAGCAGCCACTCCCGGTCGGGTAATTCTGCCGGAAAAAGTGTGTGACGAATGCCTGCCGTTCCCAGTGTACGCCTGCTTCGGCAAGCTTTGCATAGTTGAGCGGACCACATAGTTGGTAACTAACCACACCTTTAGACCTACTTTGATGGACATGCAAAATCCATGGTGCATGGATCGCCAAATCATAACATAACTATCGACACAAGTGTGTCACAAAAACCCCACTATCTACATCCTAGCGGGTTTATAAATTTAAGATTAAGCAACTTAGTCGTGAGTGTTGGCGGACTCCAAACGCGTGCTGCACTAAACAGCATGAGTGAGTGGTGGTTTACTCAAACAAGCGCACAACGTTTAGTTGTTAGTCGCTGTTGGTGGTCACCACAATTCGCCATAACTGCCAGACTTTGATCAAGTACCCATCTGTCAGCTTTCCGACCACAACTTGACGAGTTTCTTAAGCTATGTTAAGACTTGTACCCGGATGTTAATGCGCGCAGTGCAAAACAAAAACGTTTATAAAAACGCTGCATAAAAAGTATAATGGCGTATGAGATGAAGCATTCGCTGTCTGTATCAAGTAGGCCATGACGTTCGGTCACACCCAGACAAGCCGGTGTAGAACGTCCAAACACCACTCTATTATATCCACTGCCGTACGGTTGCCAACGCATGCTGAAAACACCAAGGCAGTGTTTTCAACGTAGGCGTTCAAATGAGTACACTAATGTTTCCATCGTACGTTTAAACCACCACGGGGGCCACATTAACGTAGTTAGATACACAGTTTGCCATTTGTGATAACCACTGGTTACAATAATCATAGTTATGTTAGGCTTGTATTTATATAACCCTTAATGCAATATCAAATTAATTTCCTTCGTGAAAGTTATATATTATGAGTGAGTGTTTGGAACCAAAGTTGAAAAGACTTCTTCAATGTTTTGACACTCCTTTACATATAGTGCGGCGCATTGGTTTATTAACAACTTAATGTTTTGTCACTCCTATACACATCGTGCGGCGCATTGGTTTATTAACAACTTTTTTTGACACTCCTGTACACATCGTGCGGCGCATTGGTTTATTAACAACTTAATGTTTTGACACTCCTGTACACATCGTTCGGCGCATTGGTTTATTAACAACTTAATGTTTTAACACTCCTGTACACATAGTGCGGCGCATTGGTTTATTAACAACTTAATGTTTTGACACTCCTATACACATCGTGCGGCGCATTGGTTTATTAACAACTTAATGTTTTGACACTCCTGTACACATCGTACGGCGCATTGGTTTATTAACAACTTAATGTTTTAACACTCCTGTACACATCGTGCGGCGCACTGGTTTATTAACAACTTAATGTTTTAACACTCCTGTACACATAGTGCGGCGCATTGGTTTATTAACAACTTAATGTTTTGACACTCCTGTTCACACAGTGCGGCGCATTAGTTTATTAACAACTACGTAAAATAAAACAATGGCGAAGGCAGTAAACAGCGACGTTACAATATACAGCAGAGCTACTATACCACGTCTGATAGTTGGCTTAAGAGAAGGGCTTGCAACCAGACAATTCCACAAATCAAGTCCACACAGGTGGGTCAATTTATGGCGAAAGGAGACTGTGTGGCTGGTCGCGTGTCGACAACGTGTTCGTTCGTCTGCTGTATACTCCTCCACCAAGAACTGACACACACATCCGATACGCATTTGTCGTGATTATTATATTCAAGTTTGGTTGGTGGTGCCTGAATTATTAGTAATGGCAAAAACGCTTATCTTCCGGTCGGGATAAATTTGTAGTTCATATTTACCAGATTTCAGAATACACAGCATTATCACAGAAATATCCACCTATGCCTTTGTACTTGGTGCTGCTAGGCAATACATTGATTGCTTCTGTCCAACTCTCGAAATTGCGATGTAATACTGGCAGTTACAGCAACGTGTAGCGACTCCTTGTCCGTGTATAACGTAATTCCGGACAATCGAAGAAAAGACGCATGACGTTGTCAACAACTGTATGTAATTGGTCGCGTAGCGATGCGGACTGTTGTACGTCATAACTACAAAAGGTAATCTGATTGTTCATAGACAGGGTAATAGCTGGGTGAATTTTGAAAAAAAAATAAAACTGAGAAGACCCGTCTGTGGGGTCGTAGATGAACCCCTGAAAGTTTGGCGCCCGAGATACAAAGCGTCCAGGAAGAGTAGCATAACATACAAACAAACATACAAACAAACAAAATACACACACGCACGCAAGCACGCACGCACGCACGCACACACATACACACACACGCACACACACACACACACACACACACACACACACACGGTGGATTATAATAAGGTTATCATCAGCAAAAATAATACATTCTTAAATGTATTTAAACCTTTTAAACATTTGGCCGGGTAACATGTTAGAATAGATACTTCATACTGCTATAATTAATAGCACGCTTTTACGATAGAAAACGATCAGAATCATTTAAAAGCCAAGTCCCGGTGTCTTGTAATTTAAATATATTCTGTTCAGAGTACCATCGAGTCGACTGCACACCCACCGGGCGGAGAACAACACAGGGACAGAGGTCATGCATTCTCAAGTAGGTCCAAGTGTTCATTCACATGTGGCTCCTGTCACTGTGTTAAATACGTCCTCTTTCGTGGTCATCCGGAAAAGCACGTGACAGCCACGTGAACGGCAGCACGGCCTGCTTGCGGACCGTCGCCAAACATTGGCAAAGCGAATGTCAAGTTTGAATTATGTACACTCACGTTCTAGTCAAGGGCACAGCAACAAAGGATGGCGTAATCAGAATGTCCGATGCACCGACCTCGTCAAAATGGTGGCACTGGCACTATTATGGCATGAACCTAAATGGTGGCACTGGGCACTATTATGGCATGAACCTAAATGGTAATTACTTACAAGTTACAGTCTGGTTATTATCGTAATATCATTACATTTTAAAGGCCCAAATATGCTTTCTGAACCGCGATTGTGTTGAATGTAATGTTATTGTTTACTTTGAATGCTTCGGAGCGAATGTCTTGTTTAGATTCGACGCTGAACGGCAAGTTTACTATTCATAAACATAGAACGGTCGAATTATATTTAGTTTAACATAACACATTTGGCGGTCAATATGTTAGAATAGACAACCCTGGCAGTGACACCCGTGGCAGAGGCACCCGTGGCAGTGACACCCGTGGCAGTGACACCCGTGGCAGAGGCACCCGTGGCAGTGACACCCGTGGCAGTGACACCCGTGGCAGAGGCACCCGTGGCAGTGACACCAGTGGCAGTGACACCCGTGGCAGTGACACCCGTGGCAGTGACACCCGTGGCAGAGGCACCCGTGGCAGAGGCACCCGTGGCAGTGACACCCGTGGCAGTGACACCCGTGGCAGTGACACCCGTGGCAGAGGCACCCGTGGCAGTGACACCCGTGGCAGTGACACCCGTGGCAGAGGCACCCGTGGCAGTGACACCCGTGGCAGTGACACCCGTGGCAGTGACACCCGTGGCAGTGACACCCCTGTACGCAGTCGCAGCAGCAGTTCGGCCGGCTTAATCATGAGTCATATCCGCTAATCATTGCTGCTTCCCGTCGCGTACATTACTATTATTACGAGAGTAACCTAATTTTATATTCGCCGCCGCATTCTACCGCACGACTCCACAACGAAGATATATAATCCGACGGTGAAAGCCGTACCTCATACGTCATCGTCCCGTCTTAACTTTTCTATCTGTCAGGACAAATCCATGCGCGTTGAAGTAAACAAATATATCCTTTATAAAACTGACTTCACAAAATGGAGTCTTCCCTAAACTGATGAGTCGAATCCTCCTGGGGCATCTACTATGTAGACGTCTGTTCAACCATTTCCAAATACATCATGGTTTATTTATTTATGACCACCATTCGTGTTCTACAAATTGTGTGACGTTTTTTATACTTCACGCGAAACATACGTTTGATTGATTGACATGGATGCTGATTAACATTAACAAGAAGTGGGAAGCTGTGTATAGCATTCGTCGCGTGAGACAGCTCAATCAATTCGGCGGTGATGTTCGTAACTTGCGTGTGTTTTGTGATATTTTGCGCTAAATTCTTTACTAAAATAAAGGTGTTTTGGCACCGTACAGAGCAGGTCAGAAGCTGGTTATTATGGTGTTTCCGTGGAAGAATATATTCATTTCAAGAGTTTGTAGATGCCCACTGCGCTTGCAAAAAGAATTTGCAAGCAAATCCTGCCTGGAAGATGTTTTGGCCGACTACATCAATGACCTTAACAACATCCGATAAAATGGACTCCTCTTCAGACATGGGAATCACTAACCGTGTCGCTTTAGGCGACAACAATATTATCCCATGTCACCGCGACACAAAATCGTTTCAAATCTTCCTAGATAATGCTGCGAAAACGGATATGACGTAAGCTACTCCTAGACGCTTTGCATCTCGGGTGCCAAACTGTTAGGGTTTCATCTACGATCCAGTAAGGAGACGCAACCGTATTTTTTTCCCGAAATTCACCCCAATATTAGCCTTTCTACGAACAATCGAATTACCTTTTGTAGTCATTAAGTACAATTATTCACAACGCTATGCAAATATACGTATACTGGTTTATACTTTTCTACGGTTGTTCCAAGTTTATTAAACCGTCCAGAGGATGGGTATTTTTGTTAGTGCCGTTAATCGACCGTGACGTCCCAAGTGGAGGAAATTCCCTACCATCCACGGAGGCGCAAGTGCAGGTATTACCAATTGGTCGTTATAAAACGGTTCACTGTGGTACGTGTTAAATAAACACTAAAGGTAGCCCCTGTTATGAAACTGGGTTGGGTCTCTTAACATATCTGCCACATAAATCATGAAATGCTCTTGGCGCGGCCTGGTGCTAGGCTCTGAGTCTAGTCACAGTAACCGTTCCAAGGTTAGGTCAATGTGTGTAATACCTTCGTGGGTCAAGGCAAGCGTTGTATGAAAGTTCAAATCTTGGTGGGGCAAAACTGTGATAGTAATATTTAAATGGCTCCATAGCATAAGTTCAATTCCTGTCTATGATAGAATTGGCAGAAATATACCTTTAGCTAAGCACGATCGGGTTACACAGTGGAACTAATTATACCTCGCATTATTATTATTATTATTATTATCAATAACTCGTGTGATGTCCATCTACAACATTTACCCCGCGCGGATGACGACGGATCGATCAATACATGGATGGTGCTTGATGAAAACACCGTATTTGTGACAGAAACACGACACGGGCAACACCGTGTATTATAATAATTAGCATTACTATCAACGTCGTGATTCACCTATACCGCCGCGAACACAACCGCGTCAACCGAATAGACCTACAAAGTGAGATTCGCTGATAATCACTTAACAGCATTGTCGATGACAATACCCTTTATGTTCAATATCTACCCCACTGGATTAACCTGTGCCTCTGGCTCTGACACTCTAACTGAAAATGCCGAAGAGGCCATTTTACGTAAATGGCGCTGAAATCAATAACGCAACTCAGGCAGGGCATGTCTTGGCAACAAGAAAGAATTAAGCCTTACGGGTATCAGCATGCTAGCCTCTGCGACATAGCTCCGCTATGGGAAGAATGAGCTACACTCTGACCTGTAGTTAGCCAGAGGTCTACCGACACTAACTGCGTCGTACTAGCGGGTTCTCGCAATACACTGTTTACGACAGTAAAGTACTAATCAGTCTAATGACCTCAAACGTTTCTCCGATATGGCAAGCCCCACAAAAGCGATTCACGTACCTGCGTGGAAGTGTTTCGAGCGGTTGTCTATACGCGTCTTATGGCTTCGAAAAAGAATGCGACAATAGCGTCAACACAACGACACCTGTCAGAGCCAGGTACGACGTCAATCTGTTATTATACGTCAGTGTCGGGAATTCAGGTCAACTAGCCTCCGTTACTCTGTCACACGTATCGCCAAGCTCTCGTCAGCGACGCGCGCGCCACAGTTGGCTGCGACCCTATCCACCACGTGGCGCCACTGTTTTGGTTTCGACACAAAATCTATAATAATTGTAAAACAGTTTTTCGCCGTGTCTGTCTATCTGTCTGTCTGTCTTGCCTGTCTGTCTGTTTAGCATACACACGATAGCTATATCTTAGTAACATTGTAGCTATCCATAGACGGTCCGTGTATGTGCCGTCTTTTCCTTTTTTGTTATTTAATTTGCAACGTAAAAACGAAAAAAACACACAAACTTTGTTTTTCGTCTTCAAACGTGGCGTAAGAAAAACGAAAAACGAATACAAATTGTTGTGCACGGTTTTGTAGTATAAGTAGTTTCGTTTTCACTGCATCAGAGCGAAAAACGAAAAGTGACTGCAGCGCTACTCGTTTTTCGTTTTGGCATGCACATAACATAACAGAACGTGTATAGTATACATAACACGTATGCATACGTAATACATAAGCGGCCACAAACATGTGTACATGCGCATAACATACACATGCACGCAAACACGCACGCACGCACGCACACATTCATACAGAGATTAATACATACATACATACATACATACATACATACATACATACATACATACATGCATGCATTCATGATGCTTGCATACATGCGCACGCTCGCACGTATAATGATATGTACGCTATGCTATGTGACTGTATTATATGTGTGGCCGCTTAGCACATCAATGAAGCAGGTGCCAGAACGAAAAACGAGTGGCGCTGCAGTCGCTTTTCGTTTTTCGATCTGATGTAGTGAAAACGATAAAACGGTTTGATGTATCTTTATGTTGTTTTTCTAAATGATATTACCAAAAAACGCGTATAACAGCATTGGGGCGCGGTGGTCGTGTGGTAGAGCGTCGGGCTTCGGTCGAAGGGACCGGGTTCTGAAACCACCTCCGCCGTTTCGAAGCTTCGGCAATTTCATTCATCCTACTTTGCTTGTGTCTTTTGGAAGAGACAGTAAAAGCCGTTGGTCCCTTCTACCTGGTGTCTATGCCAGGGGAAATAAAAGATCCTATGCAGGGAAATGGAAAAAATATGTGATGGACTCACTAACTCTAGAGAAGGACACTCGTAAAAACCAGGAGGACCACATTGGAAATAAGCGTACTTTGGTGTGCTTTAGGCAATCTTGTTAAATCTTGTTAAATGTGTTGTCCTCGGAATTACTAGATACCAAAAAAATCAACAATAATAATTTTTCGTTTTTTTTATGGTACATTTGAAAAGAAAAAAAGTACATTGTATGCCTTTTTCCACATTGAAAATTTGATAACGAAAAGGAAAAGACGGCACTTACACGCACCACAGACGCGGATTTAAGTAAAAGATTCTTATGAGTCACGACTGCCTTTTCTCCCCATGCAGCGCCGGATAACTCAGCTAGTGCCATATCAACGTGACTGAAACGGGAGGATAGGACGAAACGGGAGGATATTCCATCGAGGGAAGGGAAAAATAACAACAATGATTGCGACTATTCAAGGATCGAGGATTTGGCCGAAGGTTAGCATACCATCATTGGGCCAAAATGTTGATGTCAACACGACCAATTATTTACTCGGCCCAGCACTAGACCAACAGTGGACCATGCCAAGGCTGGTCCAATATTAGATCAATGTTGGCCCAATGTATGGCTTATATTGCTCTGTGAGCACTTGCTGGCAGGGACGTCCGCAGGATTTTTCCAGGGAAAGGCAAGAAATGTGAGGACATAATAAAGCATAAGCATAGTAATTAAATATCATATATATATATATATATATATATATATATATATATATATATATATATATATATATATATATATATATATATATATATATATATATATATATATATATATATATATATATATATATCAATATATATATATATATATATATATATATCATATATATATATATATATATATATATATATATATATATATATATATATATAGTTAACATATATATGAATCATATATATATATATATATATATATATATATATATAGCCCCCTTGTCTCCCCCGCGGACGCCCATTCTCGCAGGAAATCAACAACACTGCAGCTCCTATAACGAAAAGCCCGGGTAACCGAGACTGGATGAGTAAGCGTTCACCGAGGTCAGCTTGATCTTTGTTTAGCGGCCGTCACGAAGTTTCATTCACGCGTGATCAATGCGCTGAAAATAGCATCAACAAAACATGTGGGCAATACCCATTTTATATAACCAGCGCATGACATCGTAAGGCCTAACCTAGATAATCAGCGAAGGAGAACAATTAGGCTTTATTTATACTGTTCCCCATTTGTAGCTCATAAAGTATGACTATTATTATGTAATTATGAAGTATGCTGATTAATATTCCCATTTAACATAGAATGCCTTTATCCCAATGAACATTGTATTGGTAATTCAGTGTCTAAAACTACTGACTTTTGGAGGGGGCCGAAGTTGGTTTCTGTGAACACACATAAAAAATCCACCAAGTGAGGGATTTTGTGAAGTCCACCGGTGGGAAGTGTGCGGTCATCCTTTTTGCGCTCACGTGCAAAACTACGTTGCGTAAATACGACGTCAGTGAACTTTCCAATTTTCAAGCCCTTCCAGTTCCAAAACAATTGTGTAATTTCTTTGCCCGCGGGATTATAAAATCATACTGAATGGTTCTTCCATTCAACAATGACGATGTAGATGCAGTATTTCCTATGCTGTTAATTACTGTTGATAGCACTACAGAGGACGAACAATACATGACGTCAGTCGATCGTCTCTTAGTCCACTCTCAGTAACTCATGATATAAAGACAAATGTACGGGCAAGGCCAGAAAGAACGAGACACTTAAAAAAGTCTTTCGACAAACTGCTGTCGCCGGCCGTTTTTGTGGTTCTTATATGTGAAAGAAATGTTAAAAAATACATGTTTGTTATAGTTAAACTGGAATCACTCCATATGCAGTCGTGTGTGTGCATTTACCTAATTTACAATATACTGATTTACATTACGGCCTTTTTGTTTAAGAGTACTTATTCTTTGGTTGGCGATAATAAATTAAGCGAATTTTGCAAACAATGCGCTATTTACTCCTTTGAAAATAATATGTCACTTATAATCGCAACGTAAATAAAAGATGCCGCTACACTACTTGAGATGTCGATAACCTTGCATATTTGTTTATATTCCTTTACATGTTTTGTGTTGATTGTTAAGACCTCTGTAATGATGCACGACACGTTTAGAATTGTTCAATGTAACTAATTGGTAGATAAATATATGCAGACATGAAACCAGCATTTTTCACTGTGGAAGCTTCCTTTAATTGATACTGGTCTAAACTAAATTCACAGCTCAGGGCATCTAACTATAATCGAGTTAGCGTATGTTTGTATATAATGTTGACGTTTTCCTCCTGGACGGCTTGCACCTCGGGCGCCAAACTTTCAGGGATTAATCTATGACCCCACGAATAAAACGTAACGCCTTTATTTTTTCGTTTTCTGTGATATTGTTAACTTTTATTGAATACTATTACGTTATTGCTGTTGCTGCTGCTGCTGATGCTGATGTTGTTGTTGTTGTTGTTGTTAGTGTTGTTGTTATTGTTGTTGTTGTTGTTGTTGCCACCGCTGCTGATCCAGCTGTAGTGTTAATATTACAAAAGAAGTGGTCGTTTGTTAACCTTTGATAAAATACAACAATAAAAACAGAAAACAAGTGAAATGTTCAGTTGGTATTTTGTTTGTCACTACCTCTCGAGTGAGAAGACGAAAGAAAGAAAGAAAGAAGAATTCAAGGTCTTTTGGCTTCTCTGTCGGCCCCTCTTGCGATTGTTCGTTTGTATGTTTCCTTAGTCCGTCCTCGTTTCCTCTTTCCAGCTGGTCTCCAGTACCAAGACTGTTTTTGTGTCCTTGTTGTCGACATTCTAAGGACGTGGCTCAAACATCTCCGTCTTCTTTTCGATATTGTTGACTTGATTGGCTCATCATTTTCCCGTTTGTGATCAATTCGTTCCATGCGATGTTTAGAATTCTGCGCAGGCACCAAGTCTGGAAATGTGCTAGTTTCAGTTCTATTTTTCGGTTTTTTTCAATGTTTCAAAGCGGTAGAGAAGCACGGGTATAAAATTGCTCTTTGCAAATTCATATTTTTTATGTGTATTCCCTTACAGATTTGTGTTAGTTTTGACACGCTCCCCACGCCTTTCCAAGCCTATTCTTAATGTCAACAGAACAGTCTCCATCTTTGGTCATTACACTACCAAGGTAGGTGAAATCATTCACATCTGTAAGTGTCATGTCGTTCAATAAAAATGTGTTTTTTTGTCACAGTTTGCTCTCATGACTTCACTTTTGGAGGCATTGATAGAGTCCGAAAGTGAAAGTATGTGAAAGAAAGCAACCTTGTCTTACTCCAGTGGTTATCTTAACAGTTTCTGTTTTCCCTATTGCATTGCGTAAAATGTCCCATATTGAACCTCTGGCAATATTGTCAACTGCTTTCTATAAGTTTGCAAGGTTCGTCACTAGAGCGATCTATCATTCATTGGATTGTATCATGTTGTCCCTAAGAGTGAATATTTGATATGTGATCTGAAACCGTCATGTTCTTCCCTGAGGGTTGTATCCGCCACTGTCCTTATGCTTTGTAGTATGATGGAGCAGAACAATTTTCCAGGGACTAAAAGTCGAGTTATGCTTCTCCAGTTATTACAATTTCTCAGATGTCCTTTTTTTGGTAATTATATTATCAAATAAATTTTCCAATCTATGTGAGTACTTTCATTCTTCCATATTTTATTGAAGAGCTTTACTAGGATATCAATGTTTTCTTCTACATTTTCTTTTAACATTTCAGTGGTGATTCCGTCCTCTCTTGCTGCCTTCATATTCCTTTATGGCATACATAACTTCAGTTTTGTCGTCTTCCATTTGTATGTTTAAGACATCCATTTCATTTATCATACTAAAGTCTATCTTATCTCGTAGAGCAGGTCTATTTAGAATTTCTTGCAAGTATTCTTCACTAAATGTTGTTGCGCAGGTAAGACAATGAAGACTTAAATATATCATCAAGACATTTGACGGAAATGTAATGATGTAACCCGAGAAAGAAAAAAGAAAGAAAGAACCAACGTCTTACGCTTCGATCCGACCTGGTCAATCCAAACTTGACTTCTTTGGGAAGCATTCAACCACGCTGCAATTACTCGAGAAAACTATTCTTTCATATACACCCACCACAAATGAACAACTTCGCGTCTAGCTAAGGCTGGTGACTGGTCCTAGTGCACGTAGCGTAGGTTTGGTTAGTTCTGATGTTTATAGTGCTACCCTCTGGTGAACAATACAGTTGGCATGAAACAACTTAACCCGGACAACCGGTTGGTTCTACTGGCACATATTTCGTCGTTTTAGGCTACGCTAAAAACGGTTATTTACCTGGTTTTGTCGGTCGTTTACTGTATTATGCCGACGATAAGACGAACACAGGTGTTATGTTCACGATGTGTGAAATTTCTGTATGCCGCCCCTCATCGGAAAGTCAGTGATTTTAGCTATAAAGGTACATTGCTAAAGCTAAACCCATTCAACTTTCGGTACGCAACTATCGGTTATCCCAACTACGGGCAACTGAATCAGCTTGAGCCCCTGTAACTAATATAATATTATATATAAAAGGGTATGCAACTAGGAATGACCCCACTCACCTTTCAACATCCGTATCTCGGCGTTGCGATGCGTAATCCGAATACTATGACCTTACACAAATGTCCCAATGAATAAACTTTCACTATACCTACTTGTCATTAAAAACATATGGATTTCTTATAAAAAGAGATACGTTAACGACTGTACGCACAGAAAACCCATCAAACCGCATACGGTAACGTGACAATGTTACCGGAAGTGAGGTGCAAAATCCCTTGTTAGCCAAATAGTCTACCCAACAAAAGGAGCCAATGATCAGTCTGCAGGTGACACCTGCTGTAGAATGTGTAGGTATAGTGAAAGTTTATTCATTGGGACATTTGTGTAAGGTCATAGTATTCGGATTACGCATCGCAACGCCGAGATACGGATGCTGAAAGGTGAGTGGGGTCATTCCTAGTTGCATACCCTTTTATATATATATTAGTTACAGGGGCTCAAGCTGATTCAGTTGCCCGTGATCCCAACAACGGACAAATAATCAAGTTAGGCCCGTTTAACTAATAATTATATACAATAGGGTATGCAGCATGGAATGCCCCCACTCACTTTTCAACATTCAGTTGCCAGTGATTCCAATTGTTATAACTTATGAAACTAAATTTCGGCCCAACCGGTCCGGTAAACCGAACGTCATTAATTCACTGAACGAAATCAGTTCACGATGCGAAGTTGCTATATAGTGCAAAGTCGCCTATATTTATCAGCCAAAATGTAGCACATAGTTTGACATATGTGGTTATATTGACCTGTGGGTTAATTGGAAAAATTTTGGTTGAATTCAAAAATATGAGTGCAACAAGATTTTCTTATATTGGTTGATTTGAGACGGAATGTCCCTTAAAACCTTTTTCAAAGGGCTTGACACCCATGGACTTCAGACCTGGGTCCAAGTACATTTTCATGAGTACGAGTATGAGTATATTGGTGATGGCTGAGTACGAGTACATTACTAAAAGCTGAGTACGAGTACAAGTACATTGACATGAGAATGAACCATAGAATTACATCATTAATCATCCCCTTATAAACAAGAGCGACAAGCCAGCTCACTGCAGTGAAGCGGGTGTGGACCACTGGCCAGCATTTCATTGCCACTCAATATAATTTATCTATGTTTTTTGCTGTTGGGACAAATAAAATTTATCCTTATCCTGTCTTCTGTTGATTCGTACAGCTGTAAGCCACACTGGAAATAATCATATTCATTGTCCCACAACTTTATCCAGCAAGCCTCCAAGATGTTTGTCTTGAAGAGTTTAACACTAATGCATGTATGAACAACCCAACTGCCCACACTTATAACACTGCTGGGACCACCCTCACCCAAATTATTTATCAGTCTGGTGGCCATGCCCCATTATGAACAAATGACAATGACAAATCTTCAAGTTAATTTGGTTCCTGGTGTCATCGTCACTGGCTACTAGCCCGATACTTCTCTGGTAGCCACATCATCTTCATTGCTTTTATTTGCCTAATATTGTAAATAATGATGGTGAGGAGGAAATACATTAACTTACTTACTCACTTACTTACTTAGTTACATATGTTAGACAACTATTTTTAACATGCTATGTTCACACTATAAACAGTACTACCCTATGTGTCTGTTTCTGCCATGCAATGAAATTCCAGCCAGTGGTCCACACCTGCTTCACTACAGTGAGCTGGCTTGTCGCTCTTGTTTATAGGGGGGTGATTAATGATGTAACTCTATGGATATACTAAATAATTATTAATAACATATTTTTAAAATAAGACTTGTTAGTTAATATATATAATTCAGGAATAATTTATTATTAGGAATAAAATAATAAATTGGATCAAAGCATTTCTCACAGATAGAAAGCAAATTGTGGCTGTAAATGGTAAAGAATCAAAATGGCACAATGTAACTTCTGCTAACTAATACCCCAGGTTTCAGGTATAGGACCATTACTATTTGTACTATACATAAAAGACCTACCAGAACTAACCAAGTCTGATACATTTCTGTTTGCAGATGACATCAAGATATTTAGAACTATTACTGATAAAAATTACCAGGGCACTTTACAACACGACCTAAATACCTTAGAGCAGTGGAGCAACAAATGGTTACTAAATTTCATCCAAGCAAATGTAAACACTTGACTATTGGAAATAATAACATTGGAGAAATCAAATATTCTATGATACTTAACAATTCCATACATCCACTCGATACAAGTGAAAAACAAAACGACTTAGGGGGTATTATAGACACAAAGCTATCCTTTGATGACCACATTAACCAAGCAGTAAATAAAGCACCAAAGATGACAAAAATAATTCACAGAACTTTCCAGTTTCTTGACAAAGATGCATTCTTGCCATTGTATAAAACAATGATAAGAACGCATCTTGACTATGCCGTATGAGTATGGAATCTTTACAAAAAAGCATATTATTGCGATAGAAAACGTACATAGAAGAGCAACAAAAGAATTACCAGGGATGAGAAACTTAACTTTTATAGAAAGATTAAAATTACTGAAACTTCCGTTATTGTCATATAGACGTCTATGAGGCGATATGATTGAAGTTTTTAAAATTATACACAATCTATACAACATTGAATCATCACCTAAACTCTTAGAATGGGAGGATGCACCCTTCAAGATAGGAAATAGAGGTTATTTATTCAAAGAGCAAAAACAAATATAAGAAAAAATGCTTTTCCCATAAGAGTGACTGAATTCCCTCCCGGAAACAGTCATTCAAGCAAAATAAAGCAATTAGCAAGAGGTCTGAGGCACTAAATCACTTCTCTTATATCTACTCCCTCAGACCCTAGATGTAGTTTTGCTAGCACCTGACTGTTAATTGCACATATCATCTGACCACCTTCTGATTTGTAAACTATGTAGAGAGTCATGATCTGCTCACTACAAATCACTTTTACCAAGAACGTGTTGTGCAACTGGTTTCACAAATCAAACAATGCAAATGTAGGTTTACTCTGCATAGTACACAATATGAGGCTTATTAAGCAATAATATAAAACAGTACATCAGGTAATAATCTAACAATACTAATTTATTTATTATAATAACAAATATAACCATTAGATAAGTACTCCAACAAACTGCATTCATTGGTCTCTCTCCAGAATTACCTATGTAATCAATATAGTGAGTCTACTAGTGAGAAGATTTGTCCAAACTGGAACAAAGGGGTTGTGTGCTAATTAGAAGAAAGACTACTGGTGCTGAGTCACCGTAGAAATAGACTAGACTAGTTCTAAACTCTGTCCCTTGTAGGAGCAACAAAGGCATTTTTAAGCTATCTGATGAATGGCCCCTTCTTTATGAACTTCCTGGCTTAATTAAACAAACACAAGTATTACAGCCTGAACTGGTTAGTAGCATAACTGTTTGCTTAAGGCTAGTTTTTGACTGGGAAAAGTTGCTGCCTTTAGTGAAGCCTTTAGTTAATTTTGTAATATCAGTCACAAATAATGTATTGGAAGATTTCAGATACTTTATGGAAGTATTTAAATAAAACATATTTTCATTCTGTTAACTACAATTACTACTACTGTATTTAAAATAAAATCATAAATAATGATCACAGCATCAAATTAAAAAAGTACTCAGATGTCCTAATGAAATCTGAGTACATTGAGCTTGAGTATGAATACCAGTACATGACCCATAATTTCCATGAGTACGAGTACAAGTACTTCAAAAATGTACTCGAGTACATGAGTACTGAGTAAACCAGCCTCAGAAAATGAATGTTGAAAGCAATACAGAGTTAACGAGCCAATTAGTCTCTTTGATGTGGACATTTAATATGACTTCCACACATTCGTAATACACACACTAAGGTGCTTTTCTAACTTTTATTACAACATGACTAAATGATTTATATCTAATGAGGTCTATTAGGAAAGTGATACAAACATTATTTTTTTTTACATTGTTGTACCTGCTTAGCCTTTGACAAACGGTGGATTTACTTGCAAGGGTTTTGACCAATACAATTTTTACCTGATTTTTAACAAGAGTGCTGTCCACGACAGCAATTAAGCTAGTGCTCTCCACTTTCAGGTTTATATTCTGAAATGTCGAAACAAGTCTACTGGGATGAGTTCTACAATAGGCCGACGCACGACCGGCCGTTCGACTGGCTGCTGAAGCACGGCGACGTGAGAGATCTGCTTGAAGCGCAGCTGCCGAGATCTGGACGCTTCACCTTCCTGGATGTAGGCTGCGGCACGTCCGGCTTCGCCTCCAACGTCGTCCTCCAAGACCGCCCCAATGTACAGACGACGGGGTTCTGTCTCGACTTCTCGAAACCTGCATTGTTCTACCAGCGAAAGCATCATCAACGCGACAAAAGTCACTACAGAGAAAAAGGCGCGTCACCGAATCGGCGGATGCTTGCATCTGATGACTCTGGGTTGTATTTTCTCAGAGCCGATGCTCGACACTTCCCGTTTAGGCAGGGTTTATTCGATTTTGTTGTGGACAAAGGCACCACGGACGCTGTGCTGAAAGACACCGAGAACGGCGTGGCGACCGCGACACGGATCCTGGAGGAATCGCTGCGAGTGTTAAAGGACAGCGGAACCCTCTGGCAGATCACGGACGAGGATCCCGAACTGAGAGCTTCGTTTCTACTCGACAGGGGGCGCCACATCGGCATGGACGGGCTTCGAGTGTCATTCCGGTCAATCGAGCCTAATCGGGGCGGCGAGTATTTCGTGTACACTATTCGAAAACCAGAATCTGCCGAAGGAAAATGTCCAGCAATAAATGACGATAACTCTTATCATTGTAGTTGTTATTTTGTGGACATGCGAGAGATACGTAAGTCCCTGCGCGAGTGTGTGTGTGTGTGTGTGTGTGTGTGTGTGTGTGTGTGTGTGTGTGTGTGTGTGTGTGTGTGTGTGTGTGTATATACTACATATATATATATATATATATATATATATATATATATATATATATATACATACACACGCTCTATAACTAGCAGACAGAGATTGTAGCTGCACGTGGTTAATTTTTATTATCTCTTAGGTGCATAGCCACAAAACCATGATGTTTGTTACGCTTTAGCTCTAAACAAAATGTCACAAATCATCCAGGAAACCCCCGGCTGATTGTGTATGCTTGACCCCCCTCCTCCCCCTTCAAAACCCCGAGGACGGGCCTGCCATACAAGCTAAATGAACAACGCGGCGAAATGGGAGGATTCTATTCAACATCCGTTACGTGACGTTACCTGAAAATAGCCTGCACAGTTATTCAGTAGGCGGCGACACTGTTTTGATAAAACGCCGTGTTAATGTTTTTTATAATAATTCTTATAATCAAATAGGACATTCTCTGTCAAGTCGGTATATCCGGGGGTGGAAGTGGGGACCTTGAAGAACCAGAGAAAAAACTGTTTTGAAATGAGAGTGTTGTCGTTTACCCGAAATGTCGGTTGGTGTGAGCGTGTTGTTGCCTAAGTGGCAGACAGCACATCTAACTATAGGGACCTAAACCATACTCACTTGGCGTCAACGGACAATGCCTACATCCGTGTTAGTCCGGAGCATCGCGCCGTGTGTTTTAACCGCAATTGTCGAGCCTGAGAAGCCGTCCGAAGTGCGTCAGCAGCACATTCAATTCCGCTCGAGTAGCTAGACACACTGTGATAAATAATAAAAAGCGTCTGTCAGCGACTCGCAGTTACAACTCCAGCAGACATTGTACGCCGGATGAGGCGCATGCCGATCTCCCACGGGGACGAAATGACCGCAGTTGACGACATAAATAATAATAGTGCAACTGGTTTTCGGTACAGGGTGACCCAACTGGTTCGAAGGGAATGCTGAGTTTATTTTAAATATCCCATTTAACCCGAATTGCAATATGAAACACATGATCGATTAATCAGAAATACAGAACAAGCTGGATAATTCGAAGTGCCCGGGATCATCAGAAACCGTTCAAGTTATCAGGTGTTCCATTTATCAGAAGCTCTGGATAAAGAAGGCCTCAGGCCTGACGACAACTTCAATTATCCAGCTTTTCGAATTAACCGACTTTGAATTAAGCGGCGTGCACTGTAATATCTTAGGCATTGTTTATTAATCACTTTTTACACACTTATGTTGGACACACACACGGTGTATATGATTGGTTGGAACATTGTCTTTACATTAAGTTTAAAATTCCACCGATAAGAGCCAAGTATGACAGTGATTAAACCATCTAACATCTGCGAAATGGCAGTTACCGTATTTGAGCCGGTTTTAATATTTGCCACACAAACACAAGGCTATAATTCAGAAGTCTAATTTTGTTAGCTATTAGGCATTTTGGTATTAATGTAAGCGTCCATTTTTTGGCGCATGTGTTGCTGTATTTCCTCATAAAGAAGTATTTTACAGTGATGCAGTTTTGATTTGTTCTCAAACTGTACCAAACAGTTGGTTATATAGGGTAGGGTGGAGCAATTAAGGACCCCGCTCAACGGGAAATCCTATGCGGAAAAAATCCTTTCGGTAAATATCGTATATGTTCTATGAATGAGTCCATTATCTTAGGTACATTCTATGTGTTGAAGTTAACTCAGTAGTCCCGTTAATAGCACCACCAGCAGCAGTATCGTTTACGGTAATAAACGGTCCGTCAAATTGAGTTTTGGTTTTTAGGATAATAAATCTGTCTGCGGTGGCGACTAATGGCCGCGTTGAAATGCCAGTGGTGAGACGCGATATTACGAGAAATGCGTCAATCACACGGCTCGGTTGATCTGACGTTTGCCGCCAGCATACTTTCCAAAACCAATGTCGTTTTCCGTCCTCTGTGTTTTCGCGTCAAACAGGGCAACTCAATTTTGCCTTTACACAGAAAGCAGTATTTGGGTCTCAGACAAAATATTTTTTGCAAATCATCTGCACGTGACCGCCCAATACAGACACCAGAGGGCAACTTGTGGATATAAGCGAAACGTTGTTTGTTTTATGAAAAAATTCATGCATTGTAAACACCTACGGTGATCATTCAAGACCAGTTGATTTTAAAAGCAAACATTGTGCACCGATACGCCAGTAGTGACACGAGAATGCTTCTATCAACCTAATGAGTCTATTCAAGGATGTTTCGGTCAAAATCTAGAAATTCGAGAATATATGTTTCGAGAAAATAATTTCTATAAATGTTGTCTTCATGCGCACTGGGTCCTTCCTTCATTATACATAATTATGTCCGCATCACGAGTGTCGTTCTCCTTAAAGTTAAATCGACCCAATGTCGACCAAATGTCGCAAGGCGGAAAAAAGAAAAACAGGTAGCTTAAAATTGAGTCGAATTATGTTGCTCGATAATAATAATAATAATCCAGAACACCGCTCTTTACACACATGTAACAATAACTTATAAAAATATTATTAATTATATTAAAATTAAATATATTAATTATATAAATATTAAATAAATTTATAATATTAAATATATTTAAAACAATGCCAATAATAAATATTCTAAAATGTAGTCCAGACAGTCCTACCATAATAATATATAATACAAATTTTATGTATATTTGTAATAATAAAATAATAATAAATGCATATAGAAATGTTCACATCAGCATATCATAAAAAGCTACTCTAAAGATATGTATATGTATGTTTAAAGGTGTTTTATGCTGCGGTACAGTCTTCGCTGTCCTCACTGAATCGGCCAACCGCTTCCACATATTGGCCTGCTTCGTATTATGGCATGTTTCATATTATGCTTGGTGGGTTCCACGTTATACTTTCTGAGTTTCAGATTATCTTTTCTGGGTTTCACATTATGTTTGGTGCACAACGGATGTATCACAATGCAGTCTGGAACGTAGCATGTATATAACATGACGCAATGTTGGCCCCAGTATCGTTCCATATTACTACGGTAATACGTTCGGTGTCAGAGCCGGGGTGGGTGGTCGAGTGAAATTTCTACAGATGCACTTTTACATGTGGTAGGCGTCAAGCTTACTTCAAAGTTTAAATTGACGTTCACATTGGGTTCCCGACATTTGAAGGTGTACTCGTAGCTACCGTTTCGTTTCTCACAGAGCCTAGAGGGGTCTAAGATATCGCAGACAGTTTTTTATTTCCGGTAGCAAAGTTAATTTAAAAGTTACACGAACCACACCTGGCTTTGTGTAAGCCCATGTTGCCAGGATGCAGGTGATTTATATGTTCGATGTTAAACGAATCAAGACTGTGTCTGAAGCAGTGAATGCAGTGTTGCGATCTGGGTCTGAGTAAAATATAAACCACAGCGAAGGCACGGGGGACTGGTCCATTTTACCTGGTGTCTGTACCAGAGGAAATAAAATATCACATACAGGGGTAAATGTGCAACCTATCCTAGATTAATAAACTGTAATAAACACGCACGGCATCAATTGTGCTTGTGTAATTTGAATATCGGTGTTACATAACACGTCATCATCATTATTATAATGTAATGTCCTGTTGCATTTTGCGCTGCGTCGTTCAATTTAGTATTATCACTTTCACGTGAATGCACCTGGACACAGGACGCTTGCAAGGTGATTGGCGTTGCGTTTGGCACCTTTACTAGCCGCCTGTAGGTGAATTGGGTCGCCCAGGTGTTTGTGTGTCGGAGTCGTCCGACAGATGCCTCCGTCTGAACCATGTAGGACCCTGGGTACAGTCTAGAGCACATTGCCTTGCCGCTGGTGATACATCTAGGATGCGAGGATGAGCATCGAATGAGGAACTGACTAGACTGAACAGGTGGGGCGGGCATGAGAAAGAAAGAGAGGATGAAAGGTAGAACGAAACGCCGCGAGGAATGGAAGGGGTTAATGAGGGGAGAGGGAGAGAGGGAATGAGAGAGATGGACGGGGTTGGGGCAAAATGGGAAGTAGAAATCAAGACAGCTAAGAGCCACTGGGGGATGATAACAAGCAAACAAACGATATTCTCATTTAATGTATCACAGTGGGTAACTTTTAATTCACGCTGATGGCGTAATGAGGTATTCTGCACTCTTGAAGCAATTCACGATTTAGAGCCCGTTGACGACAAAAGAGACGCGTTACTCGGATTCAGAGAATCCGTCAACTGGAGGAAATGTGTTATTTTTCCCGTTGATTAAACTTCTCGGGCTCCTGTTGGACTCTGGATAAGCGACTGACACCCTTGTCAATTTGTTATGTGGGTTTTTGCTTTGGGTGGCATTCTTGGTAAACATTGCTAAATCATTGATAACAGGTCATGTTGACCGGTAAGAACCTTGTAAACAGGTCACGTACGATTAAAGGTCGCACACAAGTATAGATCACGTCAACCCTTGACACTCTCAAGCTCACAAGACCTGTGCCCTGTGCTGGTTCAATGGAATGGGGTGTTCGCCTCGTAACTGGAAGGTACCCTGGCGGATGGCCAACTTAGCGCGTTAATGTGTATTTGGTTTGATAAATTGCTGCACGACCCGACTAGTACCGGACTAGTACCAGGACTAGTACCAGGACTAGTACCGGACTAGTACCAGGACTAGTACCGGACTAGTACCAGGACTAGTACCGGACTAGTACCAGGACTAGTACCGGACTAGTACCAGGACTAGTACCGGACTAGTACCAGGCATGTACACAGGACGTCGGAAAAATGTAATTCTCTTTCCCCGTTGGCTACATCGGAGGGAGGGGGTAAAAGACCCCGCCCCTTAACCCGCAGTGGTTTCACGATTGATGGTTCCTATCACAACCACCGCAGACGTGCTTATGAGAATAATGCTTATGTTTACAACGATGATTAATTTAAAATAAGTATAATGAAAACATCTGATTCGACACGTTAAACATTTTCTGTACTAATAATTTCGTATTGAATGAACGGGGCCTTTTGATTAGGGTTAAGCAGTCAATATTAACTCAATGTGTGATCTTAGCCGTTGATTGCATGGGATCAGCAAATAACATTTCCGTGGATTATAATCTGGCATCGCATCAGAAATAGTGTAGTTTTAGTCGCTAGATGGCGTATACGTCGACTTGCTGGGAGTGTGTGTGATGCACAGGATGATAATCGTTCGTTTCTGAGTAGCTCTGCTGATTAGATGTTTCACTGGGGTGCTGTGTGGTGTTTTTCTCTTTAGATAACGTATCCCGTACCATCGTCTACGCAACTGGATGACTGGCAAAACTGATTAATGAAACACATACGACTGTTCGGCGATTGTTTTGGCAAGCGCATCAAACAAACATTGTACGGTCGCATCCGAAAATATTCAAACATAGACATGTTCATTCTGGCATTGTGATTTCTATTAAATAGCAGGAATTGTCATTTGTGGTTCGACAGAACATTTGTTGACGCGACAATTTGTTAATTAATTTCGCACTGGATCGGGCACACAGCGTCGGTGACGCGCGATTGTTTTGACGCCAATCTGGCGACGGATGGGGCGTGTAGCATCGTGGGTTGCTTCCAGTAATCACTCTTGGATGCGGGATGTCATGTTTGGAAGAGCATGACAAGCATCGTCATGACCTGACCATCTGGTCCCATCTATGAGAAAAAAGCTTAACAAACGAGATGCGACAATAATTATTTTCTTTTCGTATATTATGCTTAAGGAAAATTGCTGACATATGGTTGCAAAGGTCGCAGTCCAAAGGCATTTGCTGAGAAACTGGCAGACAGACGTCAGCGACATTGATCGGTGGCCAGGGAGAATGACCTACGAAAGGGACATCGGGAACACAATACTCAAATTGTCATTTCTGCTTTAGCTATCCCTGTTCTGCCGAGTGCATGTTACCCAACGTGACAGCCATGTCACACCGTACACAATGCGCTGTCACAACGCACGCCGGGTCCTATCGCCAAGTTGTCAACAGACGATAATAGTCACGTCAATCAGCCGAGGTCCGATACCGTCTGGTTCACTCGTGCAGCCGTCGCCGTCCACCGCCGGCTGACGGCGGAGAGTGAGTGAGTGAGTGAGTGAGTGAGTGAGTGAGAGAGTGAGTGAGTGAGTGAGTGAGTGAGTGAGTGAGTGAGTGAGTGAGTGAGTGAGTGAGTGAGTGAGTGAGTGAGTGAGCGTGTGGGAGAGAGACAGAGAGAGAGAGAGATAGGGGAGAGGGAGATACAGACAGACAGACAGACAGACTGACAGAACGACAGAAAGACACACACATACAGACACATAGGGAGACATGAGTGAGACGAAGACAGACGGAAACTGACTTAGAGAGAAGGAGACATACGGAGGGAGATAGAGAGACAGATAGATAGATGGACAGGGAGGGCGGGTGGGACGGAGGGGGAGGGAGGGAGGGAGGGAGGGAGGGAGGGAGGGAGGGAGGGACGGACGGACGGACGGACGGACGGACGGACGGACGGACGGACGGACGGACGGACGGACGGACGGACGGACGGACGGACGGACGGACGGAATTTTATGCACATGAATTATATACACACATAAGAACAGGTACAGTACAGTACACTACATTTTCAGACATTTACATTTTCGCCACTGAAACCGATGCTAAAGTCATGAAATTCCAATTTATTATTTCCAAAGCGTAGAATTGTGTGTTCCATAAAATCAACATGGAAGATGCTGCCATCTTTATTTTCACACATATTCTCAAAATAAATGCAAACTGTGCTCAGACAGTAATTATCTAGACATATTTTCGAAAAGACGAAATATATCTACGGAGCTGCACATCACGTTTCCGGCAACCTACGTCACACTAAAAGAAAAGAGCGCGTTATCGCGGCTGAACTGTTAAAATATGAATAAAACTGCCGATGAACGAATCGCTTGTATGTTTATTGAATGTACTACATTACGATATCAAGAATTTGTGTTTTCATACATACATATTCTGTTTTATAGCCACTGGAGTACCACGCTGATTTACGACATTGTTATTGTTTTTAAAGTAATTATCGTTGCGTTGTGCAATTAGACCGGCGCCTCTAAAAAGCCACGGTTGTCACGATAATCACTTTCCGCTTTCTGTCTGTTCTACCCAGTGAGTGGCTTTACTGCACCGCGAGCGTCGAGGTCGATGCTCTTGCTCACGGCGCGTCAGACTAACAACAGGGCTGCTTCGATTACGAGCCATTTCACGCCCGTTCAGTGTAGGGTGTTCACGTTCTTCGCCGCTGTCGACCAGCGGGCATCTAGCGTGTCCGAGACGGCATCAATTTCGTGTTAAACGGTGCGTTCTGGGCGCAGTTCCCGGCGGATTTGAAACCGATAAGCGCCACTAAGCCTGAGCGCTGTCACGGCAAACCGCAGGTGACTTGAAAATACCCGAGTTACATCAAAACACGCACGAGTACGTGATATTTAGCACGCCCGGTGCCAATCCCGGAGCTCATGAATGCGGGAACGCTCATTTTAGGAATGCATTGATCCAGCGCGATTTTAAGTGGCATTCCGTGTTTCCATTAGCATTGTACCGAGCACACGTTATGACGTCGGTGTCACGTCGGTGTCACATTCTATTTGACGGAGCGCTAAGCCAGTTTTGGCGGTCATTCGAATCTGCCAGTTTCATATGGTGCGAATGACAGTAAACGTTGGTCTACATTTTGAGTGACAGCCGGTTCGGGGGAACATTTTTGTCAGACGACGCGGTGGCACATCGGTTGGGGTAGCGGGTTCGTCATTCACTCACTAGGTGGCGCGTCGATTCGCCTCCAACTGTCACAAACATGGAGACGGGATGCTATTTTTTACTTCCGGGTTCATGTCATAGTGCCTATAAAACCATTTTTACTTCCGGGTTCATGTCACAGTGCTTACAAAACTATTTTACTTCCGGGTTCATGTCATAGCGCCTATAAAATAGTTTTCAACAGAGATATGGTCAGATTTGAGAACTACGCACGACACTCACGATGCGCCCAGACTTGACTGACTGGTTTATATAGATGCTAAAGCGAAACAACAATGATAGTTTTCGACCTGTGCACATGTAAGAATTACTAAGACATAACCCTTTGTAACTATAATAACTACTACTAACTATGATAACTACATCTTAATTTCGTGGGCTGCGTCATACTGTTAGATAACCCTACGTCATGAGTGTGGTATTCTGGCAATATTTGCTCGCCAAATGAAAATATATTTGTGCACACCTATTCTTATACTTACCAATAGGATATGACCATGCTACATGCGTCTAAACTCAACTTGTGTAACATATGTTTGTCTTTGTTGACTAAACTTGTCTTCTTTCTGACAAAATAACACGTTTGTTTGAGACTTTTAGTTGGTTCTGTGAATGCCGGCCTCCCTTAATACGTCACTTGTAGTCTAGGTTACCCCGATTTCATAGAAATGCGCATGCGTTGTCGGTCGTGCTGGTAAACGTGTCAGCCTTCTGTCGTTCAGAGAAATGACCGGAGTCTCCCATTTTTAGAACACATTCTGAGTAAACCACTGACGTGATGTTCTTGATTTTAGTTGCACGTGGTTAGTTTTTATTTTCTCTTTTAGGCGCATAGCCCCCAAATCATGACTTTTGTCATGTTAGCGCTGGTTCACTGCTGGAAGTCTGGAACCCTTGTCAATTAAGTGGTCACCAGTGAATGAAAGGTTTCAATGGCCTGTGGAGCCTGTCCCCATCAGGAGGTCTGTGAAGATAGGACAGTTGGGTGGGGAACTAGCTTTAAAGGACCATTGAATCCTTTTCTCCATCCACTGGCGAAACTAGTGGAATCTACCATTTCCTTCTGAATGGTGGCAACATAACGAAATAATGCGATAGTATACTGATGATCACTATTTTTCATTACAGGGGTTCATTTTCAGTATCATTACATGAATTTAAAATCGATAATATTCATTTTCATTACGTAGTGAACACCAGCATTATCATTTCATGATCATTATCATTATAGTGACTCCGACCCTGATGTGCAAAACCATAACTGTATCAAATTTGACCTATCAATTAAACAGCAACATGTTATTTTCCCAATGCATCGATGCAGTATAATCACTTCCTAATTAATTTAATGTTCTGACTTCAGACAGTAGCCAGAACAGCAGATGATGGCGCCACCTCTCGGGGTTTGGGTAATCGAGACTGGGGATAAATTGTGTTCTTAGAGAACTAGAGACATTATACATTATTACAGGAACAATAGGTACGTGACATATATCGAATGCAAATTGGTTACAACTGTCGATCGGCCTAGCATCTCACATATATGGGAAAAACACATCCTATCCTTTTAAATGGTCTATAATAATTCGGCTTGCAACTACTGCTTTACAAATAAAATCAATGGAATCGGCTAAATTGCGTATTTTAGGAACTATATTCGTGAAACACTCCCGGAAACGTAATTGTGGTTTGACCCCTTGACGCTGAGTGGCCACTGTTTCCACGACATCCAGCCATGTCGGTAACAGGACCTGTCCAATCAATGCTGCCACGACCGAAACAGTAGAAGATGGACGCAACTGTATCTGTAAACGGAGACCAGAAGCATGGCACTGTGTGGTGAAATTACAATATCACTGACACGGTCGCTGACTGTGGACTTTGTAGCCAGTTTGTCACGACTCTTTCATACGAGTGAAAGCTAGTCTTTCTGCAAGGTGTTCGCAGTATTCAAATCGCTATCCACAATCACTGTAATGGCTTCATAATAATATTATAAAAGCATATCGCGTGTTTTGGATTAAGTCAATATTATATATATATATATATATATATATATATATATATATATATATATATATATATATATATATATATATATATATATATATATATATATATATATATGTATATATATATATATATATATATATATATATATATATATATATATATATATAGCTTGACTAGTATATATATATATATATATATATATATATATATATATATATATATATATATATATATATATATATATATATATATATATATATATATATATATATATATATATATATATAATTAATTAAAATGAATATTATCGATTTTAAATTCATGTACGTGAACGCCCTGACAGGATAATTTGTTTCCCTGAGTGAACTGGGGTTTGACCGCACAGCACAACGCGGTCTGATCGGGACACAAACGCTTGATTCTGTACAGCGGGGCTTCACCGCAGCGAAGGAATACGACAGCGTGTGCGGCTACTGGACAGCGGCTACTGGACAGCGGCTACTGGGCAGCGGCTACTGGGCAGCGGCAACTGGGCAGCGGCTACTGGGCAGCGGCTACTGGGCAGCGGCTACTGGACAGCGGCTACTGGACGGCTTCATCTGCCTGATGACTCCGGACTCGACTGTCGATAGACGCTTTACGAAAAGGAATTTAGTCATTGGTATTCTTCGATTCGAACGAACGAAGGAACGAAGGAACGAACGAACAAAACAACGAACAAAAAAGCGAACAAACTAACGAAGCAACGACGTATCTTCAACCATTACAATCATGTCAACTATTGCAACAGTTGTTGTAAGGTGTTCAGTCAATGTCGTTAAAGAGACACTTATAAGTAGTATTGTAAGCAGCACATTTTACGCATGACTGCACAACAGCGCTTTTATCCACTCAAGCAGGACTCGCTATAAGCAACAAGAATTTAGATTACGACATTTGCGTGGTTATCGCAATAGTGCTAATGTAAACCGTACGCAACCCACCGTATAAAAATCCAATCGTCTCGTTTAACCAGGAATGCGTGTATATCTACAAGCACACGCCATTGATTCGCGAGTATGCAAACCGTTTTGATACTGGCAATAAACTCTCGCTAGATTCCACAAGTTCTCGTCCAATGGTAAATTCGCCGGCTATGCGAAATCGCCTATGGCAGCGATGTAGGGTGACGGCAGGTGGAAGCTTGTTAACGTCGCATGCAATTAAGATCTTGTTGGGCGCATAGTTTGTTTCTCTGCGTGCCTACGTGACACCGTCAACAAAAGAACTCGCATGGCCCTCGAAGAAGGAGACAGATAACTAATTTACTACCGGGTTCACATCGTACGAATGACATGCCGGTGATTTTAAGATGGCACACCAATTTGGTAGTTCTTTGCTCCCTTTGAATAATTATTTTTAAATAGGAATATGGTCATATTTGTTTTGGACGTCATTTGATGGGGAGCACCCTGTATATGTTGATTTGGTGAAGAGGGGAGGATGACGAATTTTAATTTGACGATTTTTTTCCAGCAGGTCGATGAAACAATATATTATATTAAAATATTTGATTTTCAGAATGTTCAAAATATAAATCTAAGAATACAATTTAAGAATCATAATACAGGACATGACATTTAAAGCTGCTTCTTCGAATGGTTCAGAACATCGCGAATCCGGACATGTAGTGTGTGACAAGTTTAAGTAATGTAGTATTTGTTTTTATATCATCGAAAAAATTAACTTTTGTCGTTAGATATGGTATGGATCAAAATAGTTGATATGGAAAATGATAAACACTGTGTAGGTCAATGCTGATCATGGACCTGACCTCCATCCTCTCGCCGATCATATGACAAAGTTACGAAATTTCACCAAGGAAGAAAATCTTGATTTTTCAGCATTTCGATTTTCATTTCATTTAATGCTTGAACAAGCATTAACTACTTTAATAGTTTGTCTGATGATTTCACAAAAACTACATACAAAAGTTGCACAAACGAGCTAGCATGTTGCAGTGTATGTAGGTTTGGTTTTTCGCAAGATTTATTTGAAATGAGACTAGCAAAAAATCGAATTGATTAAGCGCCTTTAACAAATCAACTGCAAACAATCGCTACACGATTTATAAAAAAAAATGAGAAGGCGTTGTTGTAGCATCGCCACTAGTTTCCCATGCATTTACACATTGACATTCCTCCGCGGCAAAGACAACAACGCAAACAGCCAGAAATAACTACGAACCGGTGAACGTGGCAAACTCAGCTGTTATATCCGGGCGCTTATCTAATTATGACAGTTTATACGAAAATAATCGGTGTCCGGCGGGCGAGATCGCCGACTTTATCCTTCGACATAACTCGAAGTCTGTAGGCGGCACAGGAGCTTGTCTAAACACAGCGCCTTTGGACGCGTCGGGCCTCGCGTTGTTGTGGTACGGGCGGTCGGGCAGAGGAAAGCTGATACGTTCAAAACGCATTTTATGGCCACCGTAGCTTCAAATATACTCAATCGTGCGTAATTCCTCAGGTTTGTACAGCCCCCGGGAGACAGCGTGTGTGTATTTCTGTCAGTGCAACTTTTCTCTCGTTGTCAACTTTGGACAGCGCCTCACGGATGACGTATGAACGGCCAGACAAGCACTGCATACAAGCAGAACCTGCTGCAGACGGATTACTGTTTTACTCCCGGGTTCATGTCATACGAATATAGTGCCAGTGATTTTTGGACGGTCCCCTTTTGACAATTTGTTGCTGCCTGTAAACACATTTTTAACAGGAATAAAACTGTCTTGTGTATGGCTCTATACACATACGTGTGCCAGTGACTGTAGGGTCTCTTGTACATGAAGACATGGCGTAGGTGTTTGGGCCGCCATTTGAAGGGGAGCACCTTCTATGTTGATTTTCTGGTAAAAAAATTACATAACTCGATGATTTAAATTGGCGAACAGCATTTAAAAACGTAAATATTGTTGCAAATGTGAAAATAAATAATGACCCGTCCCATGATGCAGTTCACAGTCGCCGCGTTGGCGTTGTCAAACAAACGATACTTGCAATAAACCACGGACGACATCCTGGCCCGCATGCTCGTAAAGGGTGGTAGGAAAACCACGACATGTGAGTCAGGCTTCCGCTACACGCTGCTTAACTTACTAGAGAAACTGAACATAAACTATGCGAATAAACATTCTGGTCATAGTTAGTATATCCAACACCGTGTATGTTTTGGTTACCAGTATATTATCATGGGCTTGTCAGGCCTCAACTAGTCAAGCTTGTAAACAAGACCGCAGTTGGTCCCGTACAGTTGGTCCCGTACAGTTGGTCCCGTACAGTTGGTCCCGTACAGTTGGCACCGTACAGTTGGTCCCATACAGTTGGTCCCGTACAGTTGGTCCCGTACAGTTGGACCCGAACAGTTGGACCCGTACAGTTGGTCCCGTACAGTTGGTCCCGTACAGTTGGCCCCGTACAGTTGGTCCCGTACAGTTGGTCCCGTACAGTTGGTCCCGTACAGTTGGTCCCGTACAGTTGGTCCCGTACAGTTGGCCCCGTACAGTTGGACCCGTACAGTTGGTCCCGTACAGTTGGCCCCGTACAGTTGGTCCCGTACAGTTGGTCCCGTACAGTTGGCCCCGTACAGTTGGCCCCGTACAGTTGGCCCCGTACAGTTGGTCCCGTACAGTTGGTCCCGTACAGTTGGACCCGAACAGGTGGCTCCGTACAGTTGGTCCCGTACAGTTGGTCCCGTACAGTTGGTCCCGTACAGTTGGTCCCGTACAGTTGGCCACGTACAGTTGGTCCCGTACAGTTGGTCCCGTATAGTTGGTCCCGTACAGTTGGTCCCGTACAGTTGGTCCCGTACAGTTGGTCCCGTACAGCACGTTCCCTGCAAGGCGACACACTGTACACCGTCGCCGACATTGCACCTTCCTGATCGGGCTAAACGCGTAGAGTAGAACACGTTGATTTACGGGCGAAAAGAAGGACGACTTGCACGGTGGAATTCAGAACGCGGGAGGTATGCCGAGTGATATCACGCACGAGTGCACACGCGAATGATTCACCATCCATCGTGTATAAACACTGTTGTCTGAAATGAGCAATTACCAGTTACGCAACAGCGCAGGTGTCGTCGCTGAGCGGTGTAGCTAGTAGCTACCTGGTTAGATGATGATTACGCAACAAGCCTGGTGCCTGTGTACGTGTGAGTGTGTGCACCTGTGCGTGCAAGTGCATGAGCAGGTGTGCGAGCACGTGTGCATGCATGCGTGCGTGCATGTGTGCGTGCATGTACGCCAGCATGTGCGCGAGCATGTATGCGTGCAAGTGTGCGTGCATGTGTGCGTACATGTGTGCGTGCATGTGTGCGTGCATATATGCGTACAAGTGTGCGTGCATGTGTGCGTGCATGTGCGCCAGCATGTACGCGAGCATGTATGCGTGCAAGTGTGCGTGCATGCGTGCGTAGATGTGTGCGTACATGTGTGCGTACATGTGTGCGTGCAAGAGCGTGAAAGTGCGTGTAAGAGCACATGTGCTTGCATGTGTGCGTGCATGTGTGCGTACAAGTGTGCGTGCATGTGTGCGTGCACGTGTGCAAGCACGTGTGCATGCATGTGTGCGTGCATGTGCGCGAACATGTAAGCATGCATGTGTGCGTGCATGTGTACGTGCATGTGTTTGTAGATGTACTTCGTAATATATGCTTTGCCAGGACAACTTATGACAAGATTTGTTTGCATTCTCCGCGTGGGAAATATTGGTCACACAACATTAAACGTACCCCGCTGTTTTCTCTCGCGGTTCCACCTAATTTAAGAGTTTAGCACCTGCAGCGTTGTTTTTCTTTGTGTACGTTTACTTCTAAGTGTTGTTGTCGGATGACTACGTTCTAGAAATGTAAAACCAACATCTATGGAACCATGCATGTTTATAGTAAGTCTTTTGTTACACTTTCAGTTCGTAGAACTCTCCTTATTACCTGCCAATTCGTATGTCCGCAAAAGCATTTTTTCAACGCAAATATTTAATCTGAAATTCAAATGTTTACCCATTTATCGGTACAATGTCGTCCAATCGCACGTGCTTTTAACTAGTTCAACAATTTCGCGCGGTCACCTGCAAACATTGCTAATGTTGCCGCCATTCCCAGGTACCCCTTATGTTACAGCCGATTCAAACAAATATTTGTCAATGCGATTATCCACTTCAATCGTCCTTGGACAACCTCCAGCTGTCCACAAGTGCAGTTGAATGACATTCAGCGGTGTCGTCACCATTGCAAATGACGCTTTACTAAAATTACGGAACTGCCTGTACGACTTCCTCCAGTCGAAGTCGTGTGAACGCGACCTGGTCCGCATTGCCTCAGGATCAATGTGTGCTCATAGCGTTGAAAGAATGTCTTTTCTTCTTGCCTTTCTTTGCCTGAAACTCAAACCCTGCGTGTCGCGCAAAGCAGTCAGTTTTCTGGTCCAACGTCTCTGAGTCATAAAATAATATGAAGACAAATGTGAGAAAATACCTGCCAACAAGAGGGTGTTAAATATGGGAACATACTGCAAAACTGTAAAATGTAAAGCTATAATTAGTCTCATGCTGATATATCGCGCCAATCAAGAAACGTTACACGAAACCTATCCATCGCAAGTGGATTCTAATTGTTGACAAAATTGGTATTCGTTTCATTGAATACACTTAACCCTTGCATGGCAAATTAATTATTTTCAAGTGCATCACACATACAAAAGTAAACTTCAAATTTGCTAATAATAGATATACAAATTAACTAACATATATCTAACAGAGGTTGACACATATATGCAACTTGCTGGACAGTGGTTAGACAATGGCTTCGTTGTCCACGTGCCATGTCCAACTTATATTGTTGCTTTGGATGACAATCTTGCTAAATCTTGTTATGTCATTGGTTACTAAAGTCACGTGATCACGCATATATATTATATATTTTTTTTTTCAGTTAGCGCCTCCCGTGTAACCACTGATTGCTTCACAAACGAATGCGCGATGAAGTCAGTCGTAAGCCAACGAAGTTGGCGCTTTATGTATGACACCAGAAGGACGAGATATTCTACAATGGCGTGGCATTTTACAACGCCATAGCGACTGCCCCGCCCCCTGCTCGTAGCGTAGAAGTAACGCGACAACACTCGCAACTGACCAAGTGTCATCGGGTGTTTACGGCAAAGCTGAGGTCAGTGTTCTACGCCTGAGCTGAAAAGTTGGTGGTCAGTAAAACCTACAACTTTGTAAAGTTGGTGGATCCACTCAAAAGTTGTTGGTCCCGTGTATCGGTCCACGTAGTCACATAACATGTAATGGTCCACGTAGTCACATAACATGTATTGGTCCACGTAGTCACATAACATGTATTGGTCCACGTAGTCACATAACATGTATTGGTCCACGTAGTCACGTAACATGTATTGGTCCACGTAGTCACGTAACATGTATTGGTCCACGTAGTCACGTAACATGTATTGGTCCACGTAGTCACGTAACATGTATTGGTCCACGTAGTCACGTAACATGTATTGGTCCACGTAGTCACGCAACATGTATTGGTCCACGTAGTCACGTAACATGTAATGGTCCACGTAGTCACATAACATGTATTGGTCCACATAGTCACATAACATGTATTGGTCCACGTAGTTACATAATATGTATTGGTCTACGTAGTCACATAACATGTATTGGTCCACGTAGTCACATAACATGTATTGGTCCACGTAGTCACATAACATAAAAAGTACGAATTTCGTTATTGTATGCTGAAAAACATGCCGGTCATTCGTGCGAGCATTATTTTTAGAGCTGCCAGCCTGACCGATGATTTGACGGTCAAGGGTATCCGGACAGGCAGTAATTTCTAATATTGACACCGTTGTTGACACACGTGTCAGGCCGTGTTAATAAATTATAAGTCGTCGAATCTTGGAAATATAAAGTCACATAAAATCACATAAAAGCTATAGAATTTTTGTCAAAGGAAGAATGTCGTTAAGTTAAATCAAATTACTTTACATTACTTTAAATTACTTTAAATTACGTAACTTTATCTACTTTCTTTCAGACTGTCCATTTATTTCCCATAATGCTATTCTTTTACTTTACGTCAATAGCTGTAATTTTTCATTAGGTTTTTCAGTGACTTTCCAACCATAAATGCTGCTCTTTGGCTGCTTCTCAGTGCCGACAGCAGGTTTCCGTAGAATGACATTCATGTACGGTGTATGACTTCCTGTTGACTTTCTTACAAATTTTCTTATAAAGCGGTCTAACGGGCGTGCCCACAGGACTACGTCATCATTCTTCGGTACTTTCGTTGAAAAAGTGTACTTCCTCCAAAATGTACAACAGCTGTATTCACACGCCACGCCTTTCACCACAGCTTTTCGTCGCCGGCGAATCGCAAGTATTACTACTTCAAATGGTTCCGTATAATGAACACAGCCGTTCTTGTCATGTCGCGTTGTCACAAACGTTGTGACAAGTGACGGTGCGACAAAGGAGACACCGACGTCAAATACCCGTGGCTCCGTCTGTGTCACATATGTCCTGCTGGGTCCGGGTTCAATCTTCTCCTGACAGCTGTGGACACGGAACTGCCAATTACCAGTCGTTTTTGCGCAGCGGGTTCTTGCCCACTCAAACACTCAAACACCCACCCGTGAGTGATGTTGGCGCACCATTTGGTTTTTAATTGATTTCGTGACATTGCTGACGTATCAAATGACCACATACCTCTTATACGATTCATTCATGTCGATAATGTGATTGCTTGCATTTAATACAATGGATTCTCTGTTCCATATATCCTTGAATGGAAATCTTGTTAATCTTGCTAACGCACCAGCGGTGAAGTACCAGTTCCTTAATTGAGTAATAATATTATACTAGCTTAGCCTTCAAGTTCGTTCAATAACCTTCACCTTCATCCCTTGACCAGGACAGTCGTAAGGGTGCCATTCTCACACAGTCCTCGCCGGCGTTGTCTGTCCTCTGCTGTGTAGCATGGTCGATAGGTATCGATGTGTCCATTCTTGTTTGTTGTCTGCCCAGTTTTTTCTCTGGCGGCCCCGTCGTCTCTTGCCCTCCAGGGTGTCGTCTCTTACCGTCCAGGGTGTCGTCTCTAGCCTTCCAGGGTGCCTTGCAGGATGGATTTTGCAATGGTGTTGTGTCGAGTGATGTGGCCAAACCAGGAGAGCTTGCGTCGTTTTACTGTTGCCAACAAAGGCTCTTGCTTTCCAGCCAGGGAGTCCATTTGTTGTCTCACAGTCTTCACATTCGTTTGTCTTGTGTCTTGTGTTTCAAAACTGGTGTATTTGCTCTACCAAATGATGTTAAACGTTGACATAACAGACATAGCCATTGCGATCCTTAATTTGATTTCCTTTGTTGAGGTGCCATATTTGCTTAAGGTGGACCCAAGATATTTGAAAGAGTCTACTGCCTCAAGGTTTCTGACCGTTCATCATGATGTTAATGGGGGTGTTCTGGTTGGTACTGTTGACAAGTATTTTGCTTTTCTTTGAGCTGACTTCCATTCCGTAAGCTCTTGCCGTTCATTCCAATCTGATAGTGAGGTCTTGAAGTCCGAGAATGCAAAACGAAGATTACAAACGGGCCTTCCACCAATAGATATGGTGATGTTGAATACTAGGGGGGTCTCCTGCATGATGTTCTCGAGGAATATGTTGAGGAGAACAGGCGAGAGTGCGCACTCCTACAGTTGTCCTGAAAAGTTCTCCAAGTTGGTTGTTTAGAAGTAGACTCAATATGTCGGTACAAAGCAACAATAACAATGATAGATAAAGATCAGTTTCCGTGCATAACGTAATGGATCGCAGGGGCGAATCCAGGGTTTGGAAAAGGGGGGTCCAAGGTAACGTATGAAGCACCGAAGGCGTGAAACGAGACGTGAACTGCCTCGGGGGGGGTGCGACGTTTGATGTTTTTTAGACGCTAAACACTAAATGGTGCAATTTTTTCGACACCCATAATCTGGTTTTAAGCGAGATAGGGCCTAATGAAATCAACCCAAAAGTCAAATATGCGACATCGTACGAATTTTCCGTATACAATACGGATTTTTGGGAGGAATACGTCCTTCGGCCGTGTCCCGTTTTAATACGAATTTGCTGAAAATAAAACAATCGTGATAAAGTAGTCCTATGTATTTTCGTGTATTCGTCACATAAGTATAACTTCGAATGTAAAATTTACAGTAGACAAGGTGCAACTGCTTTTGAGTCTAGAGTTTCGGCAAAACGCGGCGGATGTTGTTTCATTTACACGTGTAGGTAGGCCTATTTACACCTGTATGTAGGCCTATTTACACGTGTAGGTAGGCCTATTTACACGTGTAGGTAGGCCTATTTACACCTGTAGGTAGGCCTATTCCAACGAAGAAAATGCGGTGTGTCTGAAAATGTCCAAACGAAAAGACAATATTAAACATATGTCATGTGCCATTTATTGGCATATTGACTAAAACAACTGTACTAATGCAAAGGTTTAATAACAAAATCGAGTATGCTACAATTGATTAGAACAACACAAACTAGAGGCGCGGTAGTGTAGCAATACTAAAACAACACAAACTAGAGGCAAGGTAGTGTAGGAATACTAAAAAATATTATAAATACTATATATTTATTCGTACGACAATGTGTACAATTCTATTACAATTGAAGTATTTTGTACACAAAGAGACTAACACGTCTTTGACTAAAACAAGTGCCACACACTTTCTCTATATTATTCAGCACATCCTTTTCTAAGGAAACTGTGTCTAATAGTATCTCATCCAACCCCTTCTGATACTGGTTCAGAAAGATACAATAAAAGCAGCTAGGTTTCATATTACAGAAAGTCGTGGCATCAAGTTTAAACTGAGATTAAGGGCTAAATTGCCCTCTCAAGAGAGCCTATCCAAACTGTTGTGTTTTAAAGCTACTCTGTATAAAGCTTACCACTCGATTCATGGTCTGAATTTGAATCGGGAGACATTCTCCTAAAAGTAGTAGTACTACCACATAATAACAGTGAGTGCAAACTGGTAGATTAAAGCGTTTCCTGATACTTTGCGCCATGTAAATTAAAACGCATCATAGAAACAAACACCATAGACAGACGAACAATCCGCCTTTCATGCCAAAGTTCTGAATTCAAGTCGCAAACTGGACACGATAGATTTGGTTCATAACCCTGGCTCTCAACACTGTGGACTGTGTATCCCTCGTAACTCGGAGATCACGTTAATGTCGGCCCCGTAACTCGGAGATCACGTTAATGTCGGCCTCGTAACTCGGAGATCACGTTAATGTCGGCCTCGTAACTCGGAGATCACGTTAATGTCGGCCTCGTGACTCGGAGATCACGTTAATGTCGGCCTCGTGACTCGGAGATCACGTTAATGTCGGCCTCGTGACTCGGAGATCACGTTAATGTCGGCCTCGTAACTCGGAGATCACGTTAATGTCGGCCTCGTGACTCGGAGATCACGTTAATGTCGGCCTCGTAACTCGGAGATCACGTTAATGTCGGCCTCGTAACTCGGAGATCACGTTAATGTCGGCCCCGTAACTCGGAGATCACGTTAATGTCGGCCTCGTAACTCGGATATCACGTTAATGTCGGCCTCGTAACTCGGAGATCACGTTAATGTCGGCCTCGTAACTCGGAGATCACGTTAATGTCGGCCTCGTGACTCGGAGATCACGTTAATGTCGGCCTCGTGACTCGGAGATCACGTTAATGTCGGCCTCGTAACTCGGAGATCACGTTAATGTCGGCCTCGTGACTCGGAGATCACGTTAATGTCGGCCTCGTAACTCGGAGATCACGTTAATGTCGGCCTCGTGACTCGGAGATCACGTTAATGTCGGCCTCGTGACTCGGAGATCACGTTAATGTCGGCCTCGTGACTCGGAGATCACGTTAATGTCGGCCTCGTAACTCGGAGATCACGTTAATGTCGGCCTCGTGACTCGGAGATCACGTTAATGTCGGCCTCGTGACTCGGAGATCACGTTAATGTCGGCCTCGTGACTCGGAGATCACGTTAATGTCGGCCTCGTGACTCGGAGATCACGTTAATGTCGGCCTCGTGACTCGGAGATCACGTTAATGTCGGCCTCGTGACTCGGAGATCACGTTAATGTCGGCCTCGTGACTCGGAGATCACGTTAATGTCGGCCTCGTGACTCGGAGATCACGTTAATGTCGGCCTCGTGACTCGGAGATCACGTTAATGTCGGCCTCGTGACTCGGAGATCACGTTAATGTCGGCCTCGTGACTCGGAGATCACGTTAATGTCGGCCTCGTGACTCGGAGATCACGTTAATGTCGGCCTCGTGACTCGGAGATCACGTTAATGTCGGCCCCGTCTCAAGTTGGGACGTGAAAGAACCACTGAGGTCGGTTTTGCGATAAAGTTCTGAAAAATCTAACTAGTTGAATGAGATCTCAAAAGACCATTGTAACCACAATATAATTACAAAGATTTTAGTTAGTTAATAGAACATTACCGTGTGCTGGAAATAACTAGATACTAGAAACTGTTTATATCAGCTATGTTTTAATAACTGCTGTTCATCAACAGATATGTTAATCATTACACAACAAGCTCCACTTCACGTTGCATTTTCGATTGTGATTATATTAGCACACCTGATTTGAGGTGTTTCCAGATCAATTTCCATGTTGTGGTTCGTGTTCTTCATTGTGAGCCCAAAAAACCTACCTACGCAACATAATGGGGAACCCCCGTCGTGTTGCGTAGGTGCGTTTTGACCCGTCGCATGTAGGAGAATGAACACTCTGCCTCACAACAAGAGTGCAACCGATCCTCAACAAGGTGTGGAAGTTCTGCCATTCCTTCACCTCAGCTAACAGTGAAGAGACGTTTGGCATGTCTGACTCCCAGAACATCAATCCGTCCACAACATGCTGTACATTTCCCGTCTCTGTAATGATCCCGGGGAATAAAACAAGAATACTTATACCCTTCCTACTTTCTGGGTTAAATCGATTGTGGAATTCGGCAGACAGGTGGTCACAAAACGGGATTGCCAGATTGCGCAGGTAGTGCTCCCGTGCGTGTAGCATCTTTATACCATACATTGTACTCCTCTTTATACCATACATTATACTCCTCTTTATACCACACACTGTACTCCTCTTTATACCACACACTGTACTCCTCTTTATACCACACACTGTACTCCTCTTTATACCACACACTGTACTCCTCTTTATACCACACACTGTGCTCCTCTTTATACCACACACTGTGCTCCTCTTTATACCACACACTGTACTCCTCTTTATACTATACATTGAACTCCTCTTTATACCACACATTGTACTCCTCTTTATACCGCACACTGTACTCCTCTTTATAGCACACACTGTACTTCTCTTTATACCGCACACTGTACTCCTCTTTATACCATACATTGTACTCCTCTTTATACCATACATTGAACTACTCTTTATACCAAACACTGTACTCCTCTTTATACCATACACTGTACTCCTCTTTATACCACACAAAGTAATCCTCTTTATACCGCACACTGTAATCCTCTTTATACCACACACTGTACTCCTCTTTATACCACACACTGTACTCCTCTTTATACCACACACTGTACTCCTCTTTATACCACACACTGTACTCCTCTTTATACCACACACTGTACTCCTCTTTATCCCGCACACTGTACTCCTCTTTATACCATACATTGTACTCCTCTTTATACCATACATTGTACTCCTCTTTATACCATACATTGTACTCCTCTTTATACCACACACTGTACTCCTCTTTATACCACACACTGTACTCCTCTTTATACCACACACTGTACTCCTCTTTATACCGCACACTGTACTCCTCTTTATACCATACATTGTACTCCTCTTTATACCATACATTGTACTCCTCTTTATACCATACATTGTACTCCTCTTTATACCACACACTGTACTCCTCTTTATACCACACACTGTACTCCTCTTTATACCACACACTGTACTCCTCTTTATACCACACACTGTACTCCTCTTTATACCACACACTGTACTCCTCTTTATACCACACACTGTACTCCTCTTTATACCACACACTGTACTCCTCTTTATACCACACACTGTACTCCTCTTTATACCACACACTGTACTCCTCTTTATACCACACACTGTACTCCTCTTTATACCACACACTGTACTCCTCTTTATACCACACACTGTACTCCTCTTTATACCACACAAAGTACTCCTCTTTATACCACACACTGTACTCCTCTTTATACCACACACTGTACTCCTCTTTATACCACACACTGTACTCCTCTTTATACCACACACTGTACTCCTCTTTATACCACACACTGTTCTCCTCTTTATACCGCACACTGTACTCCTCTTTATACCATACATTGTACTCCTCTTTATACCATACATTGTACTCCTCTTTATACCGCACACTTTACTCCTCTTTATACCACACACTGTACTCCTCTTTATACCATATATTGTACTCCTCTTTATACCTCACAAAGTACTCCTCTTTATACCACACACTGTACTCCTCTTTATACCACACACTGTACCCCTCTTTATACCACACACTGTACTCCTCTTTATACCATACATTGTACTCCTCTTTATACAATACATTGTACTCCTCTTTATACCGCACACTGTACTCCTCTTTATACCACACACTGTACTCCTCTTTATACCATACATTGTACTCCTCTTTATACCACACACTGTACTCCTCTTTATACCATACATTGTACTCCTCTTTATACCACACACTGTACTCCTCTTTATACCGCACACTGTACTCCTCTTTATACCACACACTGTACTCCTCTTTATACCACACATTGTACTCCTCTTTATACCATATATTGTACCCCTCTTTATACCACACAAAGTATTCCTCTTTATACCACACACTGTACTCCTCTTTATACCATACATTGAACTCCTCTTTATACCAAACACTGTACTCCTCTTTATACCACACACTGTACTCCTCTTTATACCACACACTGTACTCCTCTTTATACCGCACACTGTACTCCTCTTTATACCATACATTGTACTCCTCTTTATACCATACATTGTACTCCTCTTTATACCGCACACTGTACTCCTCTTTATACCACACACTGTACTCCTCTTTATACCATATATTGTACTCCTCTTTATACCACACAAAGTACTCCTCTTTATACCACACACTGTACTCCTCTTTATACCACACACTGTACTCCTCTTTATACCACACACTGTACTCCTCTTTATACCATACATTGTACTCCTCTTTATACCATACATTGTACTCCTCTTTATACCACACACTGTACTCCTCTTTATACCACACACTGTACTCCTCTTTATACCACACACTGTACTCCTCTTTATACCACACATTGTACTCCTCTTTATACCACACACTGTACTCCTCTTTATACCACACACTGTACTCCTCTTTATACCACACACTGTACTCCTCTTTATACCACACACTGTACTCCTCTTTATACCACACACTGTACTCCTCTTTATACCACACACTGTACTCCTCTTTATACCACACACTGTACTCCTCTTTATACCACACATTGTACTCCTCTTTATACCACACACTGTACTCCTCTTTATACCACACAAAGTACTCCTCTTTATACCACACACTGTACTCCTCCTTATACCACACACTGTACTCCTCTTTATACCATACATTGTACTCCTCTTTATACCATACATTGTACTCCTCTTTATACCACACACTGTACTCCTCTTTATACCACACACTGTACTCCTCTTTATACCGCACACTGTACTCCTCTTTATACCATACATTGTACTCCTCTTTATACCATACATTGTACTCCTCTTTATACCATACATTGTACTCCTCTTTATACCGCACACTGTACTCCTCTTTATACCACACACTGTACTCCTCTTTATACCATATATTGTACTCCTCTTTATACCACATACTGTACTCCTCTTTATACCGCACACTGTACTCCTCTTTATACCACACACTGTACTCCTCTTTATACCATATATTGTACCCCTCTTTATACCACACAAAGTACTCCTCTTTATACCACACACTGTACTCCTCTTTATTCCATACACTGTACTCCTCTTTATACCATATATTGTACTCCTCTTTATACCACACAAAGTACTCCTCTTTATACCACACACTGTACTCCTCTTTATACCACACACTGTACTCCTCTTTATACCACACACTGTACTCCTCTTTATACCACACACTGTACTGTGTGTGTGTGTGTGTGTGTGTGTGTGTGTGTGTGTGTGTGTGTGTGTGTGTGTGTGTGTGTGTGTGTGTGTGTGTGTGTGTGTGTGTGTGTGTGTGTGTGTGTGTGTGTGTGTGTGTGTGTACACGTGTGTGTACGCGTGTGTGTACACGTGTGTGTACACTTGTGTGTACACGTGTGTGTATACGTGTGTGTGTAAACGTGCGTGTGCAGTGAATCTATGAACGACGTCACCGATAATGCTAATGGTATCCCCTGGACGCCATGTATATCGCCTGTGCTAGATCAGTATTGAAAACGTCGGATTGCTACTAAAGAATTCGTACATAGTAAGCACCAATTTTGACCTTCTGTCGTTTCTTAGCAATGCCTTTGTCTCCCGTTTACATGCAATTGCAATGAATTTTTTTATACACAAAAAGGGGGGTCCGGACCCCGTGGACCCCCCCTCTGGATCCGCCTATGGATCGGCATTTGTGGTGACCAGTTACTCAATTTCGGTAATTCCCGTTTTGAAAGGTTCTTGTCGCTCGAGGACAGACGGGCTTGTATCGGCCTAAACCAAGCGACGGAATCAATAACCAGTCGTTAGGATAAAAAACCTTTGTGTAGTTATGGCTGAAAAATAATTATGCTTGCATTATGGGCGTAGTTGGGATGATTTCATGTTGTGATGTCCACAAGCCAGATAATAGTTCGTCTAATCACGTCTAATCATGTTTTTATCGCTCTATTTACGCTATTTGTTTCTTACAATGTGTCATCACGGACTAACCCGGCCGACCGGAAGCCACAGAGTTCACAAATCGAGGGCCGCGACGGAACTAACGAGGTTCCTCCATCGAAGCCATCTCTCCGATACTATTTCTGGCCTATGTTGAAGGTCGCCAGCCGCCGTCATATAACGCTGACATCGCCTATTAATTACGTCAGATATGGTGTATTTTCATCCTAGCCGGGTTACCCGGTACATTCAACGGAGCCCAGAGAGTATTCCTATTGTACTTTCGATAGACTGGCTTTAAACGAGAAACACAAACATTCTTTACGATTGCGTTTTCATAAAAGTGCGATTCTAATAAAGTATTCTAAAACTTCCGCATGAATTCATTCAACCCAAATAAGGTTCGCTGATTTTCAAATGTGTAATGTGTGAATAGTCTATGTAATGTGTAAATAGTCTATGTAATGTGTGAATAGTCTATGCAATGTGCGAATAATCTATGTAATGTGTGAATAGTCTATGTAATAGGTATGTGTGTAGTTAGTTTCATAAAACAGCGCATAATTTTGTAAAACCCCCATCGAAAGAATTTGAACATATTTGCACATTCGAGTTTGCATGACGTAGCCGATAGAGTCTACTAGATAGTGTCTACTAGTGCCCTGCACGAGCCGGGCTTTGGGTCCAAGCCGCGGGCTGCGGGCCGGGCCTGGGCCTACATACTGCGGGCCCGGACCGGGCCTGGGCTGAAAACAATTTAAACACATCGGGCTTGGGCCGGGCCTGGGCCTAGTGTGAGTGGGCCGGACCGGGCCTGGGCTGGGCCTGGACACAATAAAAAATATTCATACAAAACACCGATTATTACTTTATTTTTTTTATAAAAACTGATATTAATTGTAATTCTGGTTAATGAATGTTTAAAATTATTTCTTTAGTATTATATAGTTGCAAATTGAGACCTTGCATGGAATCTAATGGCCCCATAAGTTCACTTGGCTGGAAGTAGCCAGCCCCAAATGTTTACTTTAGAAATATTTGCAGAGGCAATCAAGCCATGATTAACCATCAACTTATCACCCTTTGACCCTACCAGTGGACATTCTATTGTCTAGGTCTTCCCTCCAAACATTGCCCACCTGAATGACCTGCCCACTGCCAAGTGCCCACTTGGCCACTAGCCCATTACCCAGTATCCAACCCAGTTGGTAACTGGCATTTCTCCCCAGTCCTAATTCATTCACACTTGTACTATAATTCACACATGTCTGAACCTGTCTGTCTCAGGCTAGTGACTGCAGACCTGCTAGAAATATCAGTGCCAGTGGGTGACATTTAATTGAAATATCATACTAAATTATGCTAACTTAGTTGAGCTAATTTTATTAACAATATAAATTGGGGTTATGGCTTGCATATGGGTTAAGTCAGGGTTAGATAAACAAATCTCCTACCCTAACCATACGCCAATACATTAAAACCAAATATAACAAATGTTATCATAGTTAATAGTAATGACACTAAGAAGATAGGGTCTAGTAGATAGTGTCTACTAGATAGGGTCTACTAGATATGGTATATTAGATAGTGTCTATTAGATAGGGTCTACTAGATAGGGTCTACTGGATAGTGTCTACTAGATATGGTCTATTAGATAGGGTCTACTAGATAGGGTCTACTAGATAGTGTCTACTAGATAGGGTCTATTAGATAGGGTCTACTAGATAGGGTCTACTAGATAGTGTCTACTAGATATGGTCTATTAGATAGTGTCTACTAGATAGGGTCTACTAGATAGTGTCTACTAGATATGGTCTATTAGATAGTGTCTACTAGATAGGGTCTACTAGATAGTGTTTACTAGATAGGGTCTATTAGATAGTGTCTACTAGATAGGGTCTACTAGATAGTGTCTACTAGATAGGGTCTACTAGATAGGGTCTATTAGATATGGTCTATTAGATAGGGTCTACTAGATATGGTCTATTAGATAGGGTCTACTAGATAGGTTCGATTTTTCGCGAAATGAGTCTGAAGTGAGACGAGCGAAAGCTTCGAATGGAAGAGGAACATTTGGAGCTGCTCACAAACGGCTGTCAACATTTACATGTTTGTATAAAGTGTACTAATTCCCAGACCTCGGCCCCCTCCCTGAATTAGTACTTGAAAATGTTGTTAATTGATGACATAACGGTATTTTGCATGCGACCGACATTAACTCAAACGAGGACGCGGGCATTGACCCCCACCTGTCCCTTAGTACATTTTCCCTGCCCCTTAATACACTTTCCCTGTCCCTTAGTACACTTTCCCTGCCCCTTAGTACACTTTCCCTGCCCCTTAGTACACTTTCTCTGCCCCTTAGTACACTTTCCCTGCCCCTTAGTACACTTTCCCTGCCCCTTAGTACACTTTGTACAAATAGGTAAATGTCGAGATTGTGAACGGCCCCTGACATTATATAGCGGATTTGCAACAAATTGTTCTGCAATATTAATTTATCAAACCTTAACTATTTTTCAATTGCGATTTCAATGGTTCAAAAGAAGTATTGTGAGATATACGCAATGTCCATATTCTTTATTAGATTTATTAAAAAAATTATTAAATCACCGAAAAATGTGCCTTTAATAATAATAGTATGTACGGATTATTGTCAGCAACAAAACGTTTTTTAAACAGCATTTCTTTTTGGGGGGGCTGTTATGAAAATCTACCTTTCAAAAAGTTACTTTTAAAAGGACCTTTTGAAGGGTCGAAGTTTTGATCGCATAATATCGGGTTTGGTGTAGAGAATGCATCCGGCATAGCAATTGTTGATACTTCTGCGTACAATCACCCTTAATTATTACTGGCAGACTCTGGGACCATCCTCGAATGATTACATGATTTAAAACTGGAAATAAAGCTGATCGTAATGATGATGAATCACGCACCACGGCGGGCCCGGCGAGTGATAAAACACTCGTTACGTCAGTCTGGGACCAGATATGCCGGCTGACGAATCCACGTGGAATTCATGACGCCCAAAACCCGTGCCACACTTACAAACAAAAAGAATGACACTTTAGAGTTTCTATGTTTATGCCTATTGTCGAACGGAGACGCTTTTCGGTTTGATTTGTGGCTTCTGGTTGTCAACTGACGCAGCTGTGGGCAACTGACTGTAACAAGTAATGTTATTGAAGGAACAGTGTAGATTATAATTATCGAAACGTTTTTATTCTCAAAGAGGACAATAAATGAATGGAACATATTATCTACTGGTTGTGTGATTTTGTGAAGGCTGCAAATGATTGCACGTTTAGGGTCTACATTAAACAAACGGTGATATATTTCGAATTAAATCAAGAGTGACGTTGAATTCTGATTTAAATATGTGTCATCGTCGACACATATCCACAATGTATAATAACAACAGGTATTTATTAAGTTTATTCCAATACTGCGTCACGTAAAATGTGTTGTATGATTCTAGGTTGTGCGTCATGTTCTGGTTAATAAGGTCAAAGAAGGGACACATTAAGACGTGTTCTTGTGATTAAGGTCCCACTATGTGATATAGACACGTGTTCTGATATGTAATATCTAAAATTGTGTGATGTAAATGCGTGTTCTAATCAATTAGGTCTCCGGCAGCGTCAATCATTTGTAAATAAGTGTTCAGATATGTAACGTCCCACACGTCATGTTATAAAGACGTGTACTTGTCAGTAAGGTCCTATACAATCATGTCAACTTTGTTCGTTTTTAGCGAAGTATCAGACTCAGCGATATAAAGACGTGTTGTGGTTTTAACGTAAGTAATCCGCGTCCACTTTGCAACTGCGAACAAAACAACGAACTCACAGATAGGCTCTATAACTCGGTCAACATTTTGCTTATTATAATTATTATAATCATAATAAAGGACAAAACGTTATAACAAAAACACCATTAGTCACGTCCATTTTCCCAATGCGTGTATATTTTCTGTTAGATGTATGACTTTACATACAACCAAATACTTAGTGAAGCGTGTTAGCAACAGATGTCTTATTGAGAGACACGTGCGCCACAACACGTGACGAAAGTGCCTTTGTTCGATATTTTGTGGTGCTGTGTTTTGACAGATGCGGCTGTTGCATTTAGAAGTTGTAGAAGTGAACCACGAAACACATGTTCGCCCTCGAATTGTCAAAAGATAAAGGTCAGCTGGCTACAGAAATGGTCCAACACTTTACAGAGCCGCTGTAGCAAAGCCTACGACGCAGAGGCGGAGAAAGCGAACCAGTTCCGAGAACATATCGGGGTGACGTCACAGGTGGCAACGTTTGTTGCGGGGAAAGCAAAGTTATAGCAGCTGAATGTCGAAAAACTGGTGATTCATGATAAACAAAGGTCGATACGATGAGTCACTAAAACAGTCATGTTGTTGATGATGATGATGGTGATGACGGTGACGGTGACGGTGACGGTGACGACGACGACAACGACGATGTTGACGACGGCGACGACGATGACGATGATAATGATGATGAAGACGATGACAATGGCAATGACAATGACAATGACAATAACGATACTGATGATGATGATGATGATGATGATGATGACGATAACAATTACGATGACAGTGACGTCGATTGTGATGATGATGATGATAACAATGATGATGACGGTGACGATGATGATGATGATGATGATACGCTGGTGCACAAACTGCAAAGATGAGTCAACATGTCATCATACTGGATTAACGTCGTAGTTGTTTATCTATTTAGTATTTGAATAGACTACGTGCCTTAAGAAATGTGTCACAATTACGTCGCTTTCTGCTAAACAGTGCGTTATTTTGAATTGTACGTCACTTTTGGAACGAAGTTTCCTAGTGCACAATTGCTGTCGGACGGGGAACTGTTGCCACGGCCAAACTGTTGCCACGGCCAAACCTAACAAATCTAAAATAACTACAGCGGGCAATGTTTCACTGGCGTTAGATTTCACCAACGGTTAGACGATTTAACGTTCATTCACAATGCGCCTTCCTTTTTGAATTTGATTGCCCTGGTATAACATGACATGTACACACAGCTTTCTTTCACGGTCTGAATGCCTTAAGATATTTAACATCGCTCAGTAAATGTCCGTGCATTCCGCTGGTCTGTTGACATTCAATCGTCGGAGAGTCGACCGAGAACACCGGGTTCCAGTCTTCCTGCTGCTGGTTCGAAACTTGGGCAATTTCGTTCACCCCACTTTGCCTGTGTCTGTTTTTGATGAGCCACTAAAAGCCATTGGTTTATTCTACTTTCTTTGCCAGGGGAAGTGAAACACCCTACACAATGACAAATGTGTAACATGTAGTTGTGACGTCACATCGCTGCCGTAGCCATGGGAAGGGCTGTTTAGAATATGTATTATGCTACATAACGATGATTGGACAGTCTACGTTCCATCGAGTATACAGCTTACACCAGTGATGATGTTTTATCCCAGTCATAACGCTATCAAGCCGATTTTACAGCAGCAGTTTATAGCTGAAATCCGGCGAGTAACTGCTTCTAACGCTTACAAATCGGGGATTTTGACACTGATTAATTAATGTCAGTGAAGTATTTGGCCCAGTGCCACTGTTTACTGAGGCTATCTGCCAGACACGCCGAGTTCTTGTTATTGTTTTGATCCAGGCGCAGTTGCTCAGTGCGAATTTTATGACCAGGGTTTGTGAGGTCGACCCAGGCGACCTGCCCACACAGTATAATAGTTGATTTACTTTTTAACAGGAACGTTTTGCCGATTCGCTTAGCATCTGATAAATGTGACGAAACGTGGAAATGTTTGTGTTTCGGGTTTAACAGTGAAATGTGTTGGTCCCTTGGTGTCTATGCTAAAGAAAATAAAAGGTGCCACACAGGGGTCAATGTGTAATCTGGTGTGGACCCACGGACGTTTTTGTCTTTAACCTATCTAAAGCGGGAAATATGTTAAATATAACTGGCTATATAACTTTATTGCGAAAAGAGAGAGTCTATATTGAATTCATTGTTTTCACACAGAGATAGTGTAAAAACAAATGGAAATATTAAGCACTTTAATAAATAAAATCAAACTAATATTCAGTTACAACATTTTAACTTTATGACATTCCATCGTCTACGATGCTTGATACTTTGGGGCGTCGACTTTAGCCAGAATCGAGGGTCCAACGCACGTTCACGATTATGCTTAATGATTCTGTTTTGTTGCGCCTCGGGTTCCTGAGGATATAAGCGCCATAGAAGTTAATTATTATTATTATTATTAAATGTGAAAGAAATGTTGCAGCTTGACTGACCGTATTAGAAGACACAGAACCAAGAGGAATATTTAGAAATAATTTTTGCAAAGTAAAATAACCACAAGCTGTTGTTGCTTAGTTAATTTTGCTAACCACAATTAAGTATCTAATAGGCTATTATTATAAAAGTACAACTGGGCTTCGCGTTCGACATTCAGACAAATGCAATTGTTTACACGCCTTCAGTAGAGACACCGCTTTAACAGCAAACACAAAATATTAATCGCAAGATAATCATTCACAAACAACTCTGCACCTAAAGACAACAATCCCACACACTGTCTGCCAAAGAAACCAGTATCTGAGAACTCACGAATGCTTCGCCTGATGTAAAAACGGGTTGAACAGGAAACGCACAAAGTTCAAACAAACACACGTGTGTTTTATATAGCAATGTTGATACCTCGTCAAGGTGTCGGCGCATATGTTGCATTTCAACCGTTAAATTTAGAGTCATATTATCCGATGCCTACGTTTTATCATTGCGCTTCGCCACCCGGCCCGTTCCGTTCTCTGTAAACACAAATGCTACACATCGATACGGCCCAGCGTGTCTCGCATTCCGCTACGCCCGCTGACAAAAAACTCGGCAATGTTAGATTCAGGTATGCGTTTATGCTGCGAAATATAATCGGAGCCTAACAGGGCACAAGAGATCACGTCTAGGCGGTAGTTATCGCGTGTTTTGTATGTTCTATTTGATATTAACCTGGATTGTAAGTGCGGAGAGGCCGGGTGTGTCGTGTTGACGTTTCTAATATAGTTTGCAGTATCAATCTTTTTATACCTTATTTACTTGGAAATGAATAATTAACTTATTGTTATACACATACGCGTTCATACACATACGTGTTAAAGTGTAGTGTATGTTTATTTAGAACAAATACTGATCTAACTGAGAGTTAGTACGATGTTATTATTTCTAGTATACTCAAATTTATACTTTTCGTGGATGACACTAATATATTTTATAGTACTGATAGTCTAGAATTGCTTAGTAACACAATTAGTCAAGAGCCGAGTAAACTGCACAGTTGGCTTGTAGTCAACAAACTGTCTCTTAATATTAGTAAAAACCAGTTACATGGTATTTGGAAAAGGAAGCGTTACTCGTTCTACCGACCGTGGACGACACGAACCGGCTGGACGCCACGTCCATGTCACGGTGACCGTAACGAACCGGCTGGACGCCACGTCCATGTCACGGTGACCGTAACGAATCGCTTGCAATAAGAATAAACCAAAACATTGTAGAAAGAGTTTATGAAACTAAATTTCTTGGCATAATTATCGATGATAAGCTTTCTTGGAAACCACATATACAATCGGTAAAATCCAAATTGGCTAAAACAATGTCAATAATTTATAAAGCCACATTTTTTTAAAGGCATTGATTACTTTATACTTCTCACTTTTCTTGCCCCACACAGAATACTGCTCAGAGATATGGGGAAATACTTATCGAACAAATCTATTGCCCCTCTTCACTCAAAAAAGAGTTGTGAGAATCATGTATGGAGCAAAGGCTCGTGACCATACAAATAACTTATTTATTAATCTTACATTTATTAATGTTTTGGCCTAATTGAATACAAAACATCTATATTGATGTACAAAGTGAAATATAAACTATTACCCAATAACATTCACAGATTCTGTTATTCTAATGAAGATAGTTTGCACAACACAAGGCAAAGGGACAAATAAAAAATAAAGTTCTTACTGCACTAAGGGCTAAATGTTTTTTTACTGCTGGTGTTAAGCTTTGGAACGGCCTCCATAATGCATTAAGAAACTGCAAAAATATGTTCGCTTTCAAAAAAATTTACAAAACATAACAAACAAACTATACTTGATAGATACAAATGGAATATTTTATTATGAGACGTAATATGTTTACTGTATTAGTGTATATGTGTGTATATGCATATATGTATAGATAATTATTATAACAAATCAATCCAACAGGGGAGAGTACACATAAGTTTAGACTTAAATTCTCTCCGTTTCCAACATAATATTATAGCGCACTGTGATTGTAACTATTCATCTTTTAAATATGCATGATTGAAATGAGCATTGTCTAGAAATGTTCTGCAGTATGCATATACACTGCATACATGAAATGTGTTATTATAAAGGAAATAAGTGTGTTATTATTACTACTTTGCACTTCGTGGTATCACGGGTCATCCATTTAAGACGAGGTTACTAGTCTAAATAGGTGACATTGACCTAGGTCGCGAGTTATTGAGAACATGGCTTGTTTCTCCATGGGTAAAGGGTTAATTGCTATAAATAGCCAACTAACCATAACAGTGTTGCTGCTTAGGGGTAAGACCACCTTCCTGTTTATTGTTTGACACGAACGTAGGGCGTATTAAATTGCGATATGTGAAGAATTTAAACAATTCATATGATGTGACATGAGTGCCTTTGAGCAGGAATATTCACAGGTTTGTTTGTAGAAGCAGAATAATTTTGTTGTAGAATTGTTCTGCTATGGGCGACGTGGGTGCATGAATACATGGCTATGTTGGTCAAAATTGACGGGCGTTTTAAAAGAGCTGGAGGTTGTGATTTTGACAAAACTTGGTCAGCATGTTAATGTGATGATGGCAGTTGCTGTGAAAAAAATTTCAGAATTTTTTATGGTCACGTTTTGTATAATCAGACAAAACGTTAACATGGCTACCAATGCAATTCTCTGTGGTCTGCCCCCTTAGTTAGAGTGTTTTATTTATATGCTGATACAGAATTTAGCCAGAGCGATGTAGGCACTACATACCCTGTTAAGCTTGTGATGGATAGACCCCTAAACTATAATGTGCACCAGCTGTTACAGACAGCGAGTGATGTATGTGTAACATGTGCATTACACATGATGCGATGTTATTCAATTATGAGTGTCGCTATTTTTGACAAGCAAACAAGGTCGTAAATTAAACATGCAAAGTCTGACAGTTTTTTATCGTAAAATCTTGTTACATATTATAAATTATATATGTTCTAATCCCTGGACAGCCCGGGTGTGTTTTAATGAACCACAATGTTTTGACTGTTATGCGCTTCATTTTAATATTTCCGAATACGATGTAGGCCTATAGAGCAGGCTGGACGGCAAGGTCGATATTCATAAACAGATAGCTGTGAACTTATTACACAAATGGTTCATTAAAAGACATTTGGGTGGTCTAGGTGTAATTATAGATATATTTATACTGTAGAACATGCGGTGTAACATTTGGGTGGTCTATGTGTAACTATAGATATAATTTATACTATGGAGCAAGATTGTAAGATTTGGGTGGTCTATAGAAGAGTTCAGGTTCCTGAGGATATATATCACTATAGAAGTTCATTATTATTATTATTAACCGACCACCCTTGTCGTTGTTCACGCCAAGCGGGGCAGTGCAGCAGTACTTGAACTAGCCTCACCCCTCCATAAAGATAGCACCGAGGAGGAACACATCAGGCACGCGATGTGACTCGTTCTACCGACCGTGGACGACATGAACTGGCTGGACGCCACGTCCATGTCACGGTGACCGTAACGAATCGCTTGGCGTGAACAACGACAAGGGTGGTCGATTAATAATAATAATAATAATAATACTAATAATAATAATGAACTTCTATCGCGATATATATCCTCAGGAACCTGAGCTCATAATGTCATAAGGTAATGAATGGCACACCTGTCCTTGCGTCTGGACTAGAGGCACTGTGTCGCATAACAACGGCGTCTTGTACATGCATTGCGTAAAAAAGTCACAAAATCGTCCCATGACTGTGCGCAGCCTCGATATCCCAGCCTCAATAACGCAGGCTCTACTTGGAAACAAAGAAGGCTTTGCTGATGTCGTGCTAACAGTTAAATGGTTGTGGATCAAATATCGAGGAGTCTGTCATACATAACGACATTTTATACACACACACGCACATTCGAACATTCACACAACATATCCACGCAGTTATGAACACGTACACACAGTCTAACATATACAGGAGCTTCGATACCGCACGCTCAAACGAGCGCGCGCGCACACATGCAAACACATGCAAGCACTCACGCTTGTACACACACACACACACACACACACACACACACACACACACACACACACACACACACACACACACACACACACACACACACACACACACACACACACACACACACACACACAAACACACACACACACACACACACACACACACACACACACACACACACACACACACACACACACACACACACACAAAACAAAACACACAAAAAACACACACAACACACAAAAACACACACACACACACACACACACACACACACACACACACACACACACACACACACACACACACACACACACAAAACACACACACACACACACACACACACACACACACACACACACACACACACACACACACACACACACACACACACACACACACACACACACACACACACACACACACACACACACACACACACACACACACACACACACACACACACACACACACACACACACACACGCACTTAATATTGTCGTGATGTTAAAGTAGAAATCCGTGATAACATTTTCGTGGTGGAGTTCGCGCTGGCGAGATTTCGGTAGCGTTAAGCATTACAAAATAGAGCTGGATTAGCCACACACTCAGAAAAGATTCAACAAATACAACCAAACAAGCACTGAACTATAACCCACAAGGAAAGAGAAGACAAGGAAGGCCAAAAATCAACTGGAGACGCTCCACACTACAAAATCTTGATACAGTTGGGGTCACCTGACAAGAGGCCAAAGCTCTAGCCCAGAAGAGAGTGAGTTGGAGAAACATGGTTGACTCCCTATGCTCCTGAAGGGTCAAGAAGATTAAGTAAGTAAGTAAGTAAGTAAGTAAGCATTACGAGCGTGTCACGTTTTTGCAATGCTTGATTTTTTATCGTACAAACAATCTTGAGCTTGTATCAGCCGTTCAGTTTTGAGCCTTCGCTTATGTGACAGCTGGCGCAGTGTCTTTGTTTTTTAGGGCTTTTTATGTCCCTGATCATTGTCTTTGTTTTTTGGGCTTTTTATGCCCCTGATCAGTGGCGTATTTCGGGGGAGGTCACTGGGCCATCCCCCTGGCTTAATTTGTTTCCATATTTTTAAGTTGCTTCGCTACATGGTAGCATGGTAAATTAATGGGTGACTTAGCTTGGCCCCCCTTTTTTATCCCCTTTACCCCCTTGTCCTCCCCCTTGTCCTCCCCTTTGTCCTCCCCATTGTCCTCCCTCTTTGTCCTCCCCTTTGTCCTCCCCATTTGTCCTCCCCCTTGCCCTCTCCCTTTATCCTTCTCTTTGTTCTCCCCCTTTGTCCTCCCCATTGTCCTCCCTCTTTGTCCTCCCCCTTGTCCTCCCCCTTTGTCCTCCCCTTTGTCCTCCCCTTGTCCTCCCCCTTTATCCTCCCCCTTGTCCTCCCCCTTGTCATCCCCCTTTATCCTCCCCTTTGTCCTCCCCCTTGTCATCCCCTTTTGTCATCCCCTTTGTCCTCCCCATTGTTCTCCCCTTTATCCTCCCCCTTGTCCTCCCCCTCTGTCCTCCCTTTGTCCTCCCCCTTGTTCTCCCCCTTTATCCTCCCCCTTGTCCTCCCCTTTATCCTCCCCCTTGTTCTCCCCCTTTATCCTCCCTTGCGAGATCTTAGATACGCTATTGCCCTCGATCTTCCAATTTATATATATATATATATATATATATATATATATATATATATATATATATATATATATATATATATATATATATATATATATATATATATATTACATTAGTTATGTGAACTTCAGGCCTTTACTTATAAGTCCGACTGATCGCTCAAACTAACCACCTTGATACAAAAGATGAAACAAATTATTCGTTGGCGACACACGGCGCTATCTCGTTTCCACACCGGCGACGCGTGTTTTATCATCCGGATTCAATTCTTTGGGCAAGACTTTATGTCGTCAAAAATCAAATTATCTTCCGACGTTAAACGACACGGACCCTGCTGTTCGTGAATATCCCGCCAATATCCACTCACGGAATGATGGACGTTAGACGCCGAGTGTCGTCTTCTCCATTCAGGAGCGTCGTTAACTGAATGAAGTGCAAGCCGGGCGAAGATTAAAGAATTGTTTGCGTCTCCGTAAAATGCTCTCCCGGGGTAGTCGACTACAAAGCGACAATCTAGGCGTTTCGTTTGTGTATTTTCTATGTATGTGCGAGATTGCTTCTGGCGCCATTATGCCCCCTGGAGAGTTTTACTTCCGAATATCATCAATACATCACGCTTCTGGGGGTGAACAAAATCGCGTACACAAACAGGGGGCAACAATTTGCTAGTTTGCTGAAGCGCACCGAATATTGATCTTATCATTTGGCGCTGTGCTTATGTATGCGATGTAGAATGCATATATCTTCGTTGGAGACCTTCGGGAAAAAAATGTAATATAATTTCTTGCCACATTATCCCGGGTTTTGTAATACAAGAAATGCATTAGTGAATAAATCGTCCCACTGCCGGCTCGTATTGTTTGAAAACAGATGCGCTATTTTGATGTTTTGATGATAAACGTCGCTATATGGAGACAGTTCGTTGAAACCCATTGCATGCTGGCGTCAAGACGCCCAAGTTTGAATCAGTCACGACGCAGAGCAGAGCTTTACCCCGTGGCACGCCGCCCCCTCGACGTTTTATTTGACAGCGCTCACAAAAGTGGAGCGTCACCGGTGGGAAGCCTTACTCTCAGGTCTAGCGGCGCTCGCGATTAATGACGACTGTTTGACGTCAGGAATGCTCGCGTACTAACTGCAGTAGTTCTCGATAAAATCAAGATGGATGCATTCCCGACACAAAGGCACGTTATCCCGACAAGTGCGGTGCGTCGTAATCGAGAATATTGCCGCCTAAGTTATCGCAAGTAAGCAGTGATTGATGACGTTATTACGTAAGGAGCTCCTGTCTCCGAAATGTGACGAGAATGCCGCCGCCTGATTGCAAACATCAACGCCCTCTCGCGAGACAAATATTCCGTGACGAATTGCGTCGTCACTCGGCACGCCGGATGACGCCAACAGCCGGTTTTCCAATGTATCGTCTGTCTTTCGTTAACTTCGTTTTCTGCTCTGGTTGTACTGTGGTATGTATTTACCGAGACTGGCACAGTTCCTCGCCTGTCTTTCTTTTCGTCGTACGTCCCTCAGTATTGTTATTTATCCGTTAGCTAGACCCATTATATACCCGTCATCGCATTTCTCCTTTAGTTTTCACTTTCCAGTTTCAACAGTTTCAACAGTTTCAACAGTCTGTCTCGTTTATTCTCGTTATACGCTTGTTCACGTCAAGTGTATAGGTGAGCATCAAACCCTTCCTCGTCTTACTTTTTCTGAACAGCGTACTCTTTCCATAGTCATCACCCACGTCTCAAAACTGTTCAGTGTTTTGATATATAGATCTACACTTTGATATGCCTCACGATCAACTTCTTTATTAACATTTCCTTCATAATTACAGTATCATCTCCAGCGATCCTTTAGATGGGGTCGAATGTCGAGCGCTTTGTCTTGTTTTTCTTGCATGATCCGGGGTTTTAAACGCCTGAATGTTTGCATGGGTGACCATTGTGCAACCACGTCACGGCCCTTGCCTACGGGACATGTTTACTTGACATTTTAGGCAGAAAACGCAGGTGGTGTGCATGCACAGGGTTTCCATAGCCAACAATATATTTGATGCATATGATAATCCATGTGTATACGGAGTGTATATCATTTGAGGTTTTCTCGCATGGCAACCAGCTGTGAGTATAGGTGGGTGGGGGTGGGGGTGGGGGTGGGGGTGGGGGTGACAGTCCTCTTGTTGACGTAATCTTTTCTCGGCGACATAATGTCTCGTCTCGTGAAAGCATAGGCGTGCACCAACTGTTATCAAAGAAGGTTCCACAAAAATGTGGCCTTACGTTATTTATTCAGGGTATCTATGGCATTATGCGTAAAAACGGTAATATTTGGACACAATTCTCGCAATTTGCGGAAGGATTGGAACTACACTTAACATTCTAAAAGTAATTGGTTAAGTTAATGATGTTTTACAGGGAGTCTCAGCCTAACGCAATACCACCAGTTGGTTGGTGGGTAATTGGTTCCAATACGCACGCCACAGCGTGTTTGATATACCGGCAACATAATATGACGACGGCGACATATTTATTTTCAGCAAACACGAAAATTAATGTTGAAGTCCAAGCAAGGAATTCGCCAATCGATGTAACCCACAGCGCCACCTACCGATATATACGTTGAACAACCTGTAATATATCTAATGCAAAACGCCCAATTTTTTGATGTCTTTTTTCTTTGTACAAAATCTGGTGAAGTGGATTATTTACTGATGACATCGACACAAGCACGCCCTCCCCGACGGCAAACACTGGGCCCGCCCTACGTAGTATCACGCTCCAAATAGAATACATTTGTATTATCTGTCGTATTAGATTAACGTGGAAAATATGCATCTTCAGACGCCCGTTAATGATGTTGTTGTCTTTGTTTCTGAGCCTCGAGTTATGGGCGTATACGCTAATGAATATGAGCCTTTCGAATAGTTTCTTTTGTGTTTTTGATCGCCACAAAGATGGCGACAGGCCGTAGGGTGTGGTCGCGAGCAGTCGCCATCGAAACGTTAGACTAAACTCGCCGAGGATAAACTTGAGGTACTGTGCTCAGACGTCAATCGTCGTAGACGAGATGGCGAAACGCGCGAAGAAAAGAAAGGCACGAAGCGTAGCAATGTTTATTGACATTGCGACGTAGATTTTGCGTCTGCGGCCGCAGTGTAAGCGGCGCGAACTGTGCGTGTTCCTCGCTCCCGACGAACGCGCGATAGCGGATGAATTCGCTGACATCGATCTATGTTGGAGTCGCGTGTGGTGAAGCCTGGCAGTCATTCGTCGTGTGCCTTTCCGTGGAGCTTTCAGGCAGCGTGTGGAGACAGATCACTGCACAGCCTCCACTGTGGAATACTACTGCTGTGGAATGAAAATAACTTACATGACACCATCAAGAAAGAAATTGAATAATTAGCTCTCCTCCATTTAGTGTGAAGAACGGCGTGCGGCGAAATGAAGCGAAACCATTAATATAGTCCTACTAAGCATACACGACGTGATTTCTTTGAAGTGGCAAGCCGCTGGCCTGGACTGAAATTAATTGTACAAGGAAGGTCGAAATCGTAAGGATCGAAATTCGCATTGTCCTTCTATGCCCGCCGTTAAGAGATCCGGTGGATTATTCCGGTTAGCATCTAGCACGCACGCGCGCACGCACGCACGCACGCACGCACGCACGCACGCACACGCACACACACACACACACAAACTTTCCCTCTCATCGTCCGTTCGCCAACTTACTTCTGTCTCACCCCAAACAACTGTCTCAGCGGCCGCCGCCGTTACCGCCGTACCGACTGAACTCTGGCATCGACGTTCCTTGACACTTTGAAAGCATTGCACGGCGCCTCCGTGACAAAAAACGTTGACACAACCCCACGCCCTAGCTAGGCCGTCCTCGACTGTCAACAGATATAACACGAATGAAATTATAATATTCAACATATGCACGGCGACCGAAATCACATGGTTGAATTTCCGGTCGAGACGCGCTGCATGTGTTGCGAATGTCACAACACGTCAAGGGCGGACGGGGGCTTATTTAAGCGCCCTCTCCATTATATAAGACAACAGTGCGTGAAATGTCGTTGCAAAAAAACCGTTGTTGATTCGTTCGAATCGTTTCTTCTATGGTCTTTCGAATGGCCTAGTTTTTTGTGTCAGAGAGTTCGCGTTCTCTCGTTGACGAGCGATTCATTGCTTCCATCAATCACGCTACGCAACGTCGAGGCACATGTTTTGAAGAGAAACGAAAACACGATGTTATACGACACCAAGTATATGTATTTCAGAACAGGACAACGTATATGTCTTGCTGCATAAACGTAAACATTGCAAGCGTTCAATGACAAATGACAAATGTTGACTTTGATCTTCAACTGTCTTTGATCTTCAAATATGTAGTGTGTAAATAGCTTGATTAAAGAGTGAGTACTTGCCTTGCCTTGTTAATCTTGTTAAACTTGGAAAATTGTCAATTGCCTTATAATACATTATATAGAGACGGGATACACGTAGCCACTTTACCTTTTTCGCCGAATTTTTGATATGTGAGCATTGAAAGACATTGTGCGCAGAACAATTGAACACATTAACTCGTGGAAATTAAGATACCCCATTTGACAGGGAACTGTAAACGTATAAACCCGTTGTCGCTAAATATGACAAGGATCGACTGTAGGCCTAGTTCTTAACCACACAACCCAAACAGATGGGATTGGTCCCTTTTCCAGACGTCGAAGCTTTAAACAAAAAAGTTACGACAAAATGACCCTTTTAATTATACCATAATTCAACCGAATGCGATAAACTGTATGCAACGAATCATCGCCTCATAACGAGTTAACCGCAAACTGTTTACTCGAGATTCGTGTCACTGCCGCCATTTTTTTCATTCAAACATTTGTTGGGTTAAATTATCCATCGGAGTGTCGTATTTCCGTTGACTGCCTGCTGTTTAAGTCACAACTCTGTGGCCGACATACTTATGTTTTACTGACATCGCGTGATGCTATAGACACGTCTTTGAGGTACTTCGCGAGAAAAGAAAAAAGCAAATTGTGGCATGACAATTATTCCCACACACGAGGTAGATTTAAGCAATGTTTGGTGGCGGGGGGCTGGGGGTAGTAAATCAGGTGGATACAGTGACGTAGCATAACGTTTATTGTATCGCTTAGTAATGACAACATGTAATCTACCTATTCAAAGACACAGCAGAATGATGCGATTAATCATTTACCTACAATGAAATCCGCCGAAGAAATTATAGTAAATCGTTATACACGAATAATGAACAGACCGAAATAGATAAACGATTAAATAGGATCGAAATACAAATTTTATCAAACGAGTAAATTTGCTATTTTACATGCACTAGTCCGCTAAGCATTTTACGCTAGGCGTACATTGCTAAACGTTTAGTGCGTCGTGTGTTTATTCGACTTAAAACGGATCAGTCGTGCCTTGTACCCTGATCTACAATTCAACAAAACTCGAGTCGCCAGTTGATTTGACCGGCGCATTGAATCGCAGCAACACGTGTTTGGTAACGTTCGCTGGTCTCCGACGCGATGACGGGCAGAATCGGACAATGTACGCTGGTCTTCAACTCAAATAAAACGCAGTCGCGGCAACGGCCCAATCATAGTACACAGAAAATAACGCTATGATTGCGGCGTTAGGCGCCTGAGTCGCCACAACGTATCGTGTGCAGTGTAGGCGACCAGACCCATGCTGTCGTGTAATATATGCTGACCCACTCGCACAACCACTGTACGGAAACTCGTTACTAGTCGTGCTATCGCGCGACTCGCAAGAAAAGTTTAGCATTGAACGACCGACATTGGTTCTCATTTCTGCTATTCCCTGCCTCTTTGTCTCGCTCTCATTGACTAACTGACTGACTGACTGACTGACTGACTGACTCACTCACTCACTCACTCACTCACTCACTCACTCACTCACTCACAATCATAACATTGTCCCCTATGGAAATACAATGATCCGTGATACAAGTCTAGTTCGGTGGGGTGGAGATGCGTCAACTATTCAGCATCCACGCTTCTATATCTAATACAATGGCGATGTTCCCCCAGCATCTAGAAAAAATAGCTCGTGAGCTCTCGACCAGCCGTCGCGTCATATCAACGATTCAACGACGTAGCGACCATGATATCTGGCCGTCACCAACGTGGACGCATTCCGACCGCCGTCTTTTTGCCATCGTCGTCTGTCTTTCGTGGGAATCCGCGAACGACGCGGGGTTTTGTTTCCTCGGCTCCGTTCTGACAAGTCGCGACCAGCTGGTTGGTCGCGTTGGCACATCGCACGGGGGACCACATCGCACGGAGGACCACATCGCACGGAGGACCACGTGAACGACGCCTGGGAGACCCTTACGTCCTTAGACTCTCTGTGTTTCCGCCAGACACTAGCATCTGTCTGGGTCAACGAGCAGACCACGAAAGCTACAGAAATGCTTGAAATTTCCTTGTTTTTGTACGTGCTCGTTTCCCGTCCACCTGCTGCTCTTTAACAACACCAAGGACGGAGGCGTTTGGATGACGCGTTGGAAACAGGAAGTTTTCAGAATATTAATCGTAGCCTTTCTCGGTTAATTGCGGAACTACTCGATGACGACGACGATGGTGACGATGACGATGACGATGGTGACGCTGACGATGACGACGATGATGACGATGACGATGATGACGATGGTGACGATGATACACTTCGCGTCGAAAGTTATACGATGGCGCTACTTCGGATGTATGATTGCGACTACTACTGTGTTTAATAGTGTTCTCCTGTCCACGCTTATAGTTTTTCTCGCAAACAAAAACATTATTTTAACGGTTGTTCATTCAAAACTATCTGCGCCAATCCTAAATTATCACCGTCTCCTATATAAAAAACAAACCTCAGTAACTGAAAAGTAATAACATTTTAGCCAAATGCAATTTAACATAGGGCGCATTGCATAAAATATTAAGTATTTACGTATTTCAATTCCCATCCATTCTTTCGATATCTTACTGACATAATTTCAGACGTCTGGGGTCTTCTTCTCAACGGCATACGCACACGCGCACGCACACGCACACGCACACGCACACGCACACACACACACACGCACACACACACATATACACACACACACACACACACACACACACACACACACACACACACACACACACACACACACACACACACACACACACACACACACACACACACACACACACACACACACACACACGTGCACGCTTGCACGCTTGCTCCAGTTCCCAATTATTTTAAAGTCATAAAATGTCACGATTATTTGACACTAAACGGACAGCCGCGTCGACTGATGAAAAAAACAGCATTCCTTGAATGTTATGTGCTGAATTCCAAACGAATGTTCCAGCAAAAAGACTAGCGGCACGAAATTAGTCAAGTCTGCCGGTTCTGAGAATTACCGCCATCGCCACAGAAATTCGCATTTAAATTCCGACTGTGCCATTCGGTCAAGCAAACAATATGTTGTAAAAATAAACAAAGAAATCGTATTACATTCAAGCCAACCACCCAGCGTAAACAAACATGTCAATGGATATCCGATTCGTAGGGCCTTTTGCTACGGGTGATTACCTTTGCGTACTCAGTGGGCCAAACTAGGGGGCCACGGGGCCCCACCATGTAGTGTCAGGGGTGTTCTCAACAAATAAACACAATTGATTTATAATAGTGCATTACGTATGAAACACCAAGCGGAGGTGGACTTTTTCGGGTGTCTTGAGCTCAGAAAGTTTTGCAACACTGGATCTAGAGTGTAAATTCGCTGTAGTGTTTGTGTTTGTTGTGGTTTTTGTTGTGATTGTCGTTGTCATTGTGGTTGTTGTTGTAGTTGTTGTTGTGATTGTTGTTATGATTGTCGTTGTGGTTGCTATGGTTGTTGTTGTGGTTGTTGTTCTGGTTGTGGTTGTCTTTGTGATTGTTTTTGTGATTGTTGTTGTGATTGTCTTTGTGGTTGTTGTGGTTGTTGTGGTTGTTGTGGTTGTTGTTGTTGCTGTGGCTGTTGTTGTTGTTGTGATTGTTGTAGTGATTGTCGTTGTGGTTGTTGTGGTTGTTGTTGTTGCCGTGGCTGTTGTTGTTGTTGTGATTGTTGTAGTGATTGTCGTTGTGGTGGTTGTGGTTGTGGTTGTTGTGGTTGTTGTTGTGGTTGTTGTTCACAACCAAATAACAATGAGACACACCATATGACACCAAGGACATTTGAAGCAGGAAATCGAATGACGAGTCCAATGAAAAGTCAAAGGGCGAGGATCTCTCTGTAGCGAATTATGTGGACAGACTTACAGAAGAACTAAATACAACCAGATGACCGGGTGAAAAGACTTTAGAGCTTTTTTAACCGACAGAACATTCGGAGAAGAAAAAACATACATTTCCCAAGATTCGTTTTATTTTTACGATAGCTCGGTGGGATTTGAGAGCTTCGGGGCTCGGTGCCACGTGATCGGGAGTCACACTTCCTCGTGGTAGCATGTGATCGTCGAGACTAAAAACGGACAGAAAAGAAAACCAGCGTGAGACAAAAAAACTGCACCAGACTGTGTAGCGAATAATGTACATCACGACGAAACAACGCATTGGTCTCATTCCGCATTACCATCGCAGTAGGGGGGCGTTGGTGGTCCGCTTGCTTCACGAGCGGTGGCTACGTTGGTCTTCTGTCTACGGGAGTCACATCTGTCGTCATCCAGTTATATATATATATATATATATATATATATATATATATATATATATATATATATATATATATATATATATATATATATATATATATATATATATATATATATATATATATATATATATATATATATATATATATATATATATGAGTGGCTACGTTGGTCTTCTGTCTACGGGAGTCACATCTGGTCGTCATCCAGTTATATATATATATATATATATATATATATATATATATATATATATATATATATATATATATATATATATATATATATATATATATATATAATGATGACGACCAGATATACAGAATATATATATATATATATATATATATATATATATATATATATATATAACTGGATGACGACCAGATGTGACTCCCGTAGACAGAAGACCAACGTAGCCACCGCTCGTGAAGCAAGCGGACCACCAACGCCCCCCTACTGCGACGGTAATGCGGAATGAGACCAATGCGTTGTTTCGTCGTGATGTACATTATTCGCTACACAGTCTGGTGCAGTTTTTTTGTCTCACGCTGGTTTTCTTTTCTGTCCGTTTTTAGTCTCGACGATCACATGCTACCACGCGGAAGTGTGACTCCCGATCACGTGGCACCGAGCCCCGAAGCTCTCAAATCCCACCGAGCTATCGTAAAAATAAAACGAATCTTGGGAAATGTATGTTTTATATATATATATATATATATATATATATATATATATATATATATATATATATATATATATATATACATTGCTATTAACACATCTTCCGCCTAGCCCGACTCTGTAAATCTGTCATTCCCTAAACATGTGTCTCATTGGGTCTGTTTGTCTGTCTGTTGTTCTTTGAGGTGTTTATTTGTTGTTTTCTGTCTCTATGCATCACTCAGGCAGGTCGATTTTTCAGTTGCTGCGCTAGCCAATGGTATTGCTCGCTGGAATTTACGAGGCCGTCATAGGGGCACTTAACTTTAGTTGATAGTGGACCCGTCGTCGATGGTCGGACGGCTTATGATAGGCATTTCTTGGAAACGCTCTTCGAAGTTTGGGCGTGGGCCTGTCTCAGCCGTCTGGTTCCCAAAAGACTTCGACCAAGACAGCAGTGGAACGAAGTATAAATTGGCGCACTTCCGTACAGTGTGTAGGATATATGCCAGGGGTAGTGGCACGCGAGGATGTACTGAATACATGTGACTACATTGAACGGAAGAACGTGTCAACGTTTACATGTTTGCCCGCTCTCCTACGCTCGGCGTCTTCTAAACCTAAACACAACATAAACTTCCCGAAGATCCCGTTAGCGGCTCCCAGTCTTATCCCCGTTCAACTGGGCCCGAATCTGTAATGCCCACGTGCAACGGGAAACCGCCAACCTTCGAGCAGTACCAGGGTCCAGAAAGTACGGTCGCCTACTTTTATTGGCCGCTAAGTGTGCGCCACTCTGGTCTCTATCTCCATTATTGCCGCGCGCCACTCCGGCGGCAAGGACGTCAGATCCCATTCAAAGATGCCACTTTTTCTATGTAAACACAGCCTATGTCTACCCGTGAACCGCCAGAAATAGACTGCTCCTTCAGAGATACACTTCCTCCCGACGTCGCTAACAACACCTGTCTCGGCCCTAACAACACCTGTCTGCTGCAGTGCTTAAATGCTCGTCTCCTGTTTCCGAGAGTGTCACTTCTTTTAATGACGTTGGAGAAAAAACGGTTGTTTTGAAATTGTTTCCGTATTCAGTTCAGAGATGCAATTTCTGGTGGCATCTTCGACTACTGCGTATATATGGGGAGATAGAGATAGAGATAGTCCGTCGTATGTTAAAAAGCCAACACTAAATAAACATGTTTATGTGTCCTTGCTTTTTTTCCTACATTGATGTTAATTATTGTCGACATTGCACAGACGAGGAAGAACGACGCTTCACTGGTAGCAGTTGAGGTTCGATTCTTGTTTCTGCAGTTGTATATTGGTGGCTCGTGTACTTCAAATATAACATCAGACAAGAGATTGAAAGGACCTGGACCTGGACAGGGCGGTGATAGGGCACACCCTCCAATAAAATGCCAATGTTTCATGACGGGCCCTAGGATGGAATCCACCAGGGAAGGGAACACTTGTAGGGTAAACAACTAGTTAGAGGGGGTCAGTCGAAGAAGAAATGAGGATGTTTGGAAGAACCTTGAAAGGAATAAAAAAAATCAAAAATAGCGTTCGTTGGAGACGTTCCGTCCTATGCTTCAGTTGGAGCGAAGAGGGTTAAGTAAGTATTGCCCTTCGACCCAACATGGGTTTCTTTCGCATCATCCGAGTCAAACCCTAAATGCGCTGTTCGTAATAACTAACATAACAAAGTTTTCTCCACTCAGTTGTATAAATTAGTACCTGGCAGTGGTGCATATGTGAACGAATATTCTTCGCGCAGTAAATGCAGCGTTGCTGAATGCTTTCGTAGAGAAGTCGAGTTGGCGTTGGAATGAACTGATCTGTCAGGGGTGAAATGCAAAGCGCTGTGAACACCCGAGTGACTGAAACCTAGATATACATAATTTATATAAGAACGTATCTGTTTAGTGTCTACACGACCCGCTTGACAACACCAGTTGACCACGGGAAAAGCCTACGGTCAATACCGAACCGACGGCGGTCGTGTAAAACAATTTGTTTTTGCACAACACCAGGGTATGATTACACTATCTATACTCACACATAACATCAGACCTCACACGTGCAGACTCGCGTGCATGCCATTCCGGCCAGCGGCCTCGGTGAAGATCGCATACCTGCCGGCGATTTGCGCCGCATACTGGCGTTGTCGATGGCGAAGATCCGCTGTTGGTGGTCTCACTCGGCGATACCGCGATACCTGCAGCTAAAGTAGTAGGCCGGACTTCAACATAAAGACCCTCAAATTAGCGCACCTAACACAAGTATCAAATGTCGTGTGTGGGGATTAAGTGTGGGGATTAAGTGTGGGGATTAAGTGCTCATCTCCGGGATCAGAAAAAAACATTTCTATTAAAGGCATTGCAAATAAAATGGTTTGGTCTGCTATTGTGTTCGTGTTCAGAAATACCACTTCTTCATCAATGACGTTTTGATGGCATATAAGTCATTTTCTGTTTAAGAAAACGTCACTAAGAAAATAGTCCTGTTTATTCCTTGCCATTTGACAATAAATGTCGACGCATTGTGGACCACATTAACAAGAGCGTGGACGGAGGAAACCGCGAAGACAGCTTGCACGAAGATGAGAGCGGGCCGACTATACAAGGGCGAAAAAGGTATAAGGAGAACGGTGTGTGTTGATCTAATATGAACTCGTATTCAACATAACAAGTCTGCCTATCTAGTCTATGTTCGAACACTGTGCATATTAATAAAATTAATAATAAATACGTAATTCTTCCAGAAGACAGACAAAGCTGGCGACGACTATATGGACATAACTCCCCTACGACCGTCCCTCCCGGTCAAGGGATAAAAGTGAAGGTTAATTCTTACACAATATGCTGACCAGGTCGTCGAGATATGTCAGTCGGTTTGTCGGTCACGTCAAAAAAAAAATTTATTCCACGATATGAACGTATGTGTACACTATCTACATACGTATATAGGAGTCAGACCACAGTTGAAAATTGCATTGGTGGCCATATTAACGTTTTGTTAGATTATAAGAAAACGTGACCACTAAAAATTCTGAAACGTTTTTACAGCAACTGCCATCATCTCATTGACATGCTGACCAAGTTTTATCAAAATCACATACCTCCAGCTCTTTTAAAACGCCCCGACGTGCGATGCCCATAAATTTTGACAAAAATAGCCTTGTATTCATGCGCCCACGTGGCCCATAGAAGAAAAATTCCCATAAATCCCTCCGCCTTTTAAACTCTCAAAAAAATGCACCATTTCACAGCCAATAGCTTCTACAAACAAACCTGTGAATATGCCTGCTCAATTGCACTTATGTCACATCGTATGAATTCTTTAAATTCACATATCGCAATTTAATACGCCCTACATTCGTGTCAAACAATAAACAGGAAGGTCAACTGTGGTCTTACCCCTATAACATCGAGCCTCACGCATGCAGACAGTGCCAGACACGCGTGTAATTCATTCCGGCCGGGGGCCTCGTTGACGATCACATGGCTTGTGGCGGCGGTCTCACTGTTCAATGAGAACTAGAACCTTTGTGCGAAACATGGGGGGCGGATAAAACAGTAGGTTAGATATAAGATCTTTAAATTAGGGCGTATAAGAGAGTTGTAACTGTCACATTCGAGTGTGATGTCAATTTTAGGGATATATAAATAGCTATATAGTGATGTATCTTATGTGATGCATCTTATGTTGTGCCAAGTACGTGTACAGCGATGACAGATATGACGTAGGTTTAGCGTGCAAAGTGTATATGGACGATCTCAAAAAGCCAATGTATGATACTACACGAAATCGCTGTCGTTTAACTTCACACCCCGCTCCCCCCCATTGCGTGACATTTGGAACAACCCGTGAGAATGGCCTCGTCCTGCACGCGTTGTGTGGCCACCAAAATCTTTCCTATGCAACCGCCATAATGCAAAACTGTCTACACGCGGTTCAAGTCTAAACCGTCGTATATTAAATATGTTCGCAAAATAAATAACGTTTTGGGGAAAATTCATCGGTGTACGACCCGAACCGAAAGAGCTGTCCCCCGCCCCCCCCCGCGCCTCACCCTCTGCATGAAACAAATGTTGTCTAGTGTCGAACACCGATGTTTTTATATCATCCCTTACTGTCAACAAAACGGATCTTATTTGGTGAAAAATCCTCCAAATACAAACAGAGGATTATTCGTCATTTTCGCAAAGAGAATCCACAGTGAGGCGCATCTCTTCTTGTACGATTCACGGTATGTGGTCGGCCCGGGGGTAGGTGGCCGGCCCGGGGGTAGGTGGCCGCCCCGGGGGTAGGTGGCCGGCCCGGGGTTAGGTGACCGGCCCGGGGGTTCACCACCGCGACAAAACGCTGGCGATATCGTGAAAGACGGATCGATCCATTTTTTGTTCGCCGCTGTAGCGAGGCGATACTGACGGGCGGTTGGCGCGGACATAATCTAACAGAATGTTCACATTCCGATCAATTGATTATCGAATCTGTTTTGGCCGACGTATTGTTCAGGCGGAACGTGTACCGCGCTGCTGCGAGCGTTGATTTCGGGTCGAACGCTTGGCGAAGGCCGTTTGATCCCCGATGGGGGATTCTCTCCGCATGACGGACCGTTCGGGTGACTTTGTAGTTTTTTCCGTGGCGCTGATCCAACGCACGAATATAGGCAATGGAACCGATAGCATCGGCGTCGATGCTCAGTCGCGCGAGATAGCGTAATTCAGATGCATTGTGTCGATTAGGTGCATTCCAGATACACAATGCATCGCTTCTTCGAGGTTCAGTCAAATTGCCATAGTTTACGTTCTGTTATACTTTCCCAGCGCCACTTTTCGTGAGTAATAATAATAATAATAATAATAATAATAATTAACTTCTATGGCGCCTATATCATCAAGAACCTGAGCTCAGGGGTGCAACAAAACTGAATTATTAAGCATAATAGTGAACAGGGACGTGCAAAAGTCATTACCAGAACGAGAGACAACCGAAGATTTAAGTGCGTGCGTGCTTGCGTGCGTGCGTGCGTGCGTGCGTGCGTGCGTGCGTGGGTGCGTGGGTGCGTGTATGTTCATGAGTGTCTGCGTGTACGTGCATATCAGTCTGTGGCTTTATGCGTCTGTTCTGTGTCAGCCAGACCCTGTGGGGTGCGGTGGGGTGCGGTGCGGTGCGGTGGGGTGCGGTGGGATGCGGTGGGGTGCCGTGGGGTGCGGTGGGGTGCGGTGGCGTAGCGGTTAGAACATCGGACTCTCAGAGAGAACCAGGGTTCGAGTCCTCTTTCTCCAGTTTCTAAGCAATTCCGTCCACTCCACGTTGCCTCAGTCACTCAGCTGTATAAATGAGTCCCTGACCATAAACAGTTGTATATATATATATATGTATATATATATATATATATATATATATATATATATATATATATATATATATATATATATATATATATATATATATATATATATATATATATATATATATATATATGTGTGTGTGTGTGAACGAATAGTCTTCGCGCTGTAATTACAGTGTGGTTGAATGCTTCCCAGAGAAGTGAGTTGGTGTTGGAAGGAACAGATCTTGGAAGTACAATACTTAGTAAGCTCACTGAAATAACACATTCAAACAAAACCTCTACGCAAAACGACGAACATAACCGAAATATATAAGAGATGTTTGGGAGACTGCGACTAATCACATGAACGAGGCCGATGAGTGATCATTCACTGCCTACGCGACTACTCGGTCGGCGTTGCGCACTGATGGACGCGTGTCACGTTATGCTGGTAAAGGGAACCTGCCCGAAAATCGTAGCCGACTTTTTGGCGGGCGTCTCCGTGGCCCCGTCCGCCGCTGTCATCGCCACGACAGTCTTAATAAGAGCCATCTGCCCCGCGCGAAACCCAATACTTGTTTTGCTATTTTCTCTTCCGGTAAACAAGACCGACATATCTTCGGTCCACTACATGTGGCCCCTTCTTAGATAATCCCACCCCCACTACTGAGCCAGGGTTGCCCAACTTCCGGTGGCGATGCTTGGCAGACGGGTATCGCCTCATACCTTCGATTTGGCCAAGAATGAGGGTCATTTTACTTTTAGACCATAAATCTGGTTTTGGGACCAAGTGAAACAAATTGTGTATGAATAACGCAAAAAGTTGTTCACTACACGTTTGATGTCTGCTGCTTTATCTGCTGTCAATTGTTCCGCTGAATATTTAATACTTTTTGCTAAGTTAATATTTAAAAACATATGTATGCTAGATAATGGAGCAGTCTTTCAATACCGTTACCATGCTTGTTAAAAGAAGTGTTGCATAAAGTACATTAAATAGCATTATAACCGTTTTTATTGTTTTCTGTTGATGTTGTAATTAGCCTAGTTAGCAATATTATATTAACATTAACTGATTTTACGGGGCATACTAATAAACGTACCGCGTCATGGTAACGGTGTTGAGAAATAAATAGTTTTTATAGTTTCAAGCGCAACGTCTATTGTTTGATATATCAAGACGTGTCATCAAGGGCGCCATATTTTCAGTTTTTACCAATTAATGTACTTTATTTGCTAAATGTTGGTAACGGTGTTGAGATTCAATAAGCATGCGGTGACAAAAACTAAGTTTCTTTGCTGATTATTTCGCTAACTGCATCCGTCAACTAGCAAACGTTATTGTTGCCACGTCGCAGTGATGTTAATTAAATGTTGCCACGTCGCTGTGATGTTAATTAAATGTTGCCACGTCGCAGTGATGTTAATTAAATGTTGCCACGTCGCTGTGATGTTAATTAAATGTTGCCACGTCGCTGTGATGTTAATTAAATGTTGCCACGTCGCTGTGATGTTAATTAAATGTTGCCACGTCGCTGTGATGTTAATTAAATGTTGCCACGTCGCTGTGATGTTAATTAAATGTTGCCACGTCGCAGTGATGTTAATTAAATGTTGCCACGTCGCAGTGATGTTAATTAAATGTTGCCACGTCGCTGTGATGTTAATTAAATGTTGCCACGTCGCTGTTATGTTAATTAAATGTTGCCACGTCGCTGTTATGTTAATTAAATGCGATCTTCCACATAATGAGCAACTTGACGTCCAGGCAAATGCCACCAAACGAGCTTCATAATGATATTACAAAAGTGGTACATCGATTGTGATCTTTCTCACTCGTGTTTCATCGTGTGTCCTGCAGCATTAGAGAACACTTCCCAGAATAGTGGTAACTAGACCGGGCTTGTTTCTGACTTGTTCAATGTGCTAGATGCGAGACCGTCACATGACCAGCCTGGATAGGACAAGCGAGTGCGTTACTGTTTACCAACACGTTCATTAAACGCACGAAGTCTGATTATGTGTCCCGTTTATAAATAACTCAAAAAGCAGCCCTCCTCCGTATTTATCTACCCAGATCTGCCACTCATCTCCATCTGTCTGCTCATCCGTGTCTCGGAACAAATTGCCCCGTAATTGGTTCTTCGCTTCAGCAAAGACGAAGCCAGCGAGAAGCTCTGATCTCCCGGGGAAAACATAATCAAACTAGCACCTGATTCCTTGGTATGCTCCCGTGGCAGCGGACGGACGACGTCACGTGATATTGTGTCGTAACATTAAGTACGTAATATCCGGCACGTGCTAGCGAAACGTGTTTTTTGCTTTGTTTTACGATATTTTATTGTGAAATGTTATTTTGTTATACCAATGCTTCAATGTTATGTACTGGGTCGCAGTTTAAATAGCACGAGAACAAGAATGGCAGATGAAATTCGATCCAGGAAAATGTCAGATTGTTATATTTGGAAGAAATACTGCACTTACTGGTTCCCATTATTCGTTGAGTTATTCGGAGGTGGTTAATAGTATCAAATGTCTAGGACTTACAATTAACAGTAACTTATCATGGAATACACACATTAGAAACATCACAGCCAAGACTGGTCGCCCACTAGGATTTAACAAACGTAACCTTCATATAAATGTGCAATTGCACAATTGCCCTTGGCACGCTCGCGCTCCCACAAATCAGCAATGCTTTATGCGAAGCAACCTGCTACTAATTTGTATTCGTCTGCTATTCATTTTTATTCTTGAGATAATATCAGGACGACAGGCATATTCGAACTGCTCGTTCAATACAATCAATACACCTACTCACTTATTTAGCATCATTCAATATACTTACTCACTTATTTAGCATCATTCAATATACTTACTCACTTATCATCATTCAATATAGCCACACACAAAATGTTTCCATATTTTATTTTATTTTTGTTAAATGTGGCAAATGTAATTTTTATTTTATACACATATAAAATGCACGTTAAGCGTACCGGTTACCCATGCTAAAGGGAAGGAGGGAATGCATTCTTTACATTCTTCGCGTTTTGCGGTCTCCCTAGTATTCCCACAGGACCGCCCTTGTTGTGTAACCCCCCTCCCGTCGACCTGATTCGGCGGCAGCATCCCATCAGTAACCTCCGAGCATCTGTTGCCCCGTTTCCGGTCTCCCTTTATTCCGCTGTAACCCCAGTGGGTTAGGTCGCACCCGCTAGCTGGCCCTCTCTCCCTCCCGGGTACGTCGACACGGTTCACCCGGAGCGCCGCTGTCGGCCGCCAGTGCGCGACGCTTGGCGCAGCTTCTGTAAACATTTACGACGCGAGGAGGTGCCAAATGCGGGGGGGGGGTGTAATGCGGTCACCCTTCGTTCGAGGCTTGTCGCCAATGTTTTTGTCGCCATGACTGATGGCTGTTTCCGGTGGTTCGATCGATGGCCTCCGCGACGGTGTCGTTCGACAAGCGGGAGGTGCCCGTGTAGAGTGTTCGTGCATGTGCGAGTGCGTGCCACGTGTACGTGTGCGTGCATGCTCACGTGTGAGTGTGTGTGTGTGTGTGTGTGTGCGTGTGCGTGTGTGCGTGGGTGCGTGCGTGCGTGCGTGTGCGTGGGTGCGTGCGTGCGTGCGTGCGTGCGTGCGTGCGTGCGTGCGTGCGTGCGTGCTGTATGTGCTGCTGGGTATGCATATCCTTTGTATGTTCAGATAAAAGAGTATATAGAAATACATGTACGCGAGAATGGCTGTGTGTACGTTGTCCCTGTGGATTGGAAATATAACTACTGTTTTTGAACATTTCCAAGAGCCATCTGTGTGTTTACCAAAATAGTACGTACGACAAAAATAAATCGTCATCGTTCATAAAGAAGGTGGCCGCTTTCTCTGCGATTTATGACAACTGGTGGAAAAGAAACTGGAAGGACAAGAGGATATGGCTCTGGGATTCATAGACCTTGAAAAGGCATATGACACAGTTCTGAGAGAGATGGCCATGGCCACGTTGAGGTGGATGGGTGTCCCAGAGGCGGAGGTGAGGATGGTCGAAGGCACATATGAAGAGACAAAGCTAACTGTTGTTCATAGCAGTAGTGGAGGTGATCAGTAGTGGAGATGATCAGTAGTGGAGGTGATCAGTAGTGGAGGTGATCAGTAGTGGAGGTGATCAGCAGGAAAGCGAAAAACAGCAAGATAAGCTATACGTTTGCGGTAATAACTGAGTGAGAAGAATTGTGGGAGTGAAAAAAATCGACAAGCAACGAATGAAGGAGCTGAGGGAGGAGGTTGGTGTGAGAGAGTCTCAGAAGGAAGTTGGTGAGGAGCTGGCTAAGAGAGAGAGAGTCCCACAAGGAAGCTGGTGAGGAGCCGGCTAAGAGAGTCTCACAAGGAGGCTGGCGTGGAGCTGGCTAAGAGAGAGAGAGTTTCACAAGGAAGCTGGTGAGGAGCTGGCTAAGAGAGAGAGAGTCTCACAAGGAAGTTGGTGAGGAGCTGGCTAAGAGAGAGAGAGTCTCACAAGGAAGTTGGTGAGGAGCTGGCTAAGAGAGAGAGTCTCACAAGGAAGCTGGTGAGGAGCTGGCTAAGAGAGAGAGTCTCACAAGGAGGCTGGTGTGGAGCTGGCTAAGAGAGAGAGTCTCACAAGGAAGCTGGTGAGGAGCTGGCTAAGAGAGAGAGTCTCACAAGGAGGCTGGTGAGGAGCTGGCTAAGAGAGAGAGTCTCACAAGGAAGGTTGTGAGGAGCTGGCTAAGAGAGAGAGTCTCACAAGGAAGCTGGTGAGGAGCTGGCTAAGAGAGAGAGTCTCACAAGGAAGCTGGTGAGGAGCTGGCTAAGAGAGAGAGAGAGTCTTACAAGGAGGCTGGTGAGGAGCTGGCTAAGAGAGAGAGTCTCACAAGGAAGCTGGTGAGGAGCTGGCTAAGAGAGAGAGAGTCTTACAAGGAAGCTGGTGAGGAGCTGGCTAAGAGAGAGAGTCTCACAAGGAAGCTGGTGAGGAGCTGGCTAAGAGAGAGAGAGTCTTACAAGGAAGCTGGTGAGGAGCTGGCTAAGAGAGAGAGTCTCACAAGGAAGCTGGTGAGGAGCTGGCTAAGAGAGAGAGAGTCTTACAAGGAGGCTGGTGAGGAGCTGGCTAAGAGAGAGAGTCTCACAAGGAACCTGGTGAGGAGCTGGCTAAGAAAGAGAGTCTCACAAGGAGGCTGGTGAGGAGCTGGCTAAGAGAGAGAGTCTCACAAGGAAGCTGGTGAGGAGCTGGCTAAGAGAGAGAGTCTCACAAGGAAGCTGGTGAGGAGCTGGCTAAGAAAGAGAGTCTCACAAGGAGGCTGGTGAGGAGCTGGCTAAGAGAGAGAGAGTCTCACAAGGAAGCTGGTGAGGATCTGGCTAAGAGAGAGAGTCTCACAAGGAAGCTGGTGAGGAGCTGGCTAAGAGAGAGAGTCTCACAAGGAAGCTGGTGAGGATCTGGCTAAGAGAGAGAGTCTCACAAGGAAGCTGGTGAGGAGCTGGCTAAGAGAGAGTCTCACAAGGAAGCTGGTGAGGAGCTGGCTAAGAGAGAGAGTCTCACAAGGAAGCTGGTGAGGAGCTGGCTAAGAGAGAGAGTCTCACAAGGAAGCTGGTGAGGATCTGGCTAAGAGAGAGAGTCTCACAAGGAAGCTGGTGAGGAGCTGGCTAAGAGAGAGAGTCTCACAAGGAGGCTGGTGAGGAGCTGGCTAAGAGAGAGAGTCTCACAAGGAAGCTGGTGAGGAGCTGGCTAAGAGAGAGAGTCTCACAAGGAAGCTGGTGAGGAGCTGGCTGAGAGAGAGAGTCTCACAAGGAAGCTGGTGAGGATCTGGCTAAGAAAGAGAGTCTCACAAGGAAGCTGGTGAGGAGCTGGCTAAGAAAGAGAGTCTCACAAGGAGGCTGGTGAGGAGCTGGCTAAGAGAGAGAGTCTCACAAGGAAGCTGGTGAGGAGCTGGCTAAGAGAGAGAGTCTCACAAGGAAGCTGGTGAGGAGCTGGCTAAGAGAGAGAGAGAGTCTTACAAGGAGGCTGGTGAGGAGCTGGCTAAGAGAGAGAGTCTCACAAGGAAGCTGGTGAGGAGCTGGCTAAGAGAGAGAGAGTCTTACAAGGAAGCTGGTGAGGAGCTGGCTAAGAGAGAGAGTCTCACAAGGAAGCTGGTGAGGAGCTGGCTAAGAGAGAGAGAGTCTTACAAGGAAGCTGGTGAGGAGCTGGCTAAGAGAGAGAGTCTCACAAGGAAGCTGGTGAGGAGCTGGCTAAGAGAGAGAGAGTCTTACAAGGAGGCTGGTGAGGAGCTGGCTAAGAGAGAGAGTCTCACAAGGAACCTGGTGAGGAGCTGGCTAAGAAAGAGAGTCTCACAAGGAGGCTGGTGAGGAGCTGGCTAAGAGAGAGAGTCTCACAAGGAAGCTGGTGAGGAGCTGGCTAAGAGAGAGAGTCTCACAAGGAAGCTGGTGAGGAGCTGGCTAAGAAAGAGAGTCTCACAAGGAGGCTGGTGAGGAGCTGGCTAAGAGAGAGAGAGTCTCACAAGGAAGCTGGTGAGGATCTGGCTAAGAGAGAGAGTCTCACAAGGAAGCTGGTGAGGAGCTGGCTAAGAGAGAGAGTCTCACAAGGAAGCTGGTGAGGATCTGGCTAAGAGAGAGAGTCTCACAAGGAAGCTGGTGAGGAGCTGGCTAAGAGAGAGAGTCTCACAAGGAAGCTGGTGAGGAGCTGGCTAAGAGAGAGAGTCTCACAAGGAAGCTGGTGAGGAGCTGGCTAAGAGAGAGAGTCTCACAAGGAAGCTGGTGAGGATCTGGCTAAGAGAGAGAGTCTCACAAGGAAGCTGGTGAGGAGCTGGCTAAGAGAGAGAGTCTCACAAGGAGGCTGGTGAGGAGCTGGCTAAGAGAGAGAGAGTCTCACAAGGAGGCTGGTGAGGAGCTGGCTAAGAAAGAGAGTCTCACAAGGAGGCTGGTGAGGAGCTGGCTAAGAGAGAGAGTCTCACAAGGAAGCTGGTGAGGAGCTGGCTAAGAGAGAGAGTCTCACAAGGAAGCTGGTGAGGAGCTGGCTGAGAGAGAGAGTCTCACAAGGAAGCTGGTGAGGATCTGGCTAAGAAAGAGAGTCTCACAAGGAAGCTGGTGAGGAGCTGGCTAAGAAAGAGAGTCTCACAAGGAGGCTGGTGAGGAGCTGGCTAAGAGAGAGAGTCTCACAAGGAAGCTGGTGAGGAGCTGGCTAAGAGAGAGAGTCTCACAAGGAAGCTGGTGAGGAGCTGGCTAAGAGAGAGAGTCTCACAAGGAAGCTGGTGAGGAGCTGGCTAAGAGAGAGAGTCTCACAAGGAGGCTGGTGAGGAGCTGGCTAAGAGAGAGAGTCTCACAAGGAGGCTGGTGAGGAGCTGGCTAAGAGAGAGAGTCTCACAAGGAAGCTGGTGAGGAGCTGGCTAAGAGAGAGAGTCTCACAAGGAAGCTGGTGAGGAGCTGGCTAAGAGAGAGAGTCTCACAAGGAAGCTGGTGAGGAGCTGGCTAAGAGAGAGAGTCTCACAAGGAGGCTGGTGAGGAGCTGGCTAAGAGAGAGAGTCTCACAAGGAAGCTGGTGAGGAGCTGGCTAAGAGAGAGAGTCTCACAAGGAAGCTGGTGAGGAGCTGGCTAAGAGAGAGAGTCTCACAAGGAAGCTGGTGAGGAGCTGGCTAAGAGAGAGAGTCTCACAAGGAGGCTGGTGAGGAGCTGGCTAAGAGAGAGAGTCTCACAAGGAAGCTGGTGAGGATCTGGCTAAGAGAGAGAGTCTCACAAGGAAGCTGGTGAGGAGCTGGCTAAGAAAGAGAGTCTCACAAGGAGGCTGGTGAGGAGCTGGCTAAGAGAGAGAGTCTCACAAGGAAGCTGGTGAGGAGCTGGCTAAGAGAGAGAGTCTCACAAGGAAGCTGGTGAGGAGCTGGCTAAGAGAGAGAGAGTCTCACAAGGAAGCTGGTGAGGAGCTGGCTAAGAGAGAGAGTCTCACAAGGAAGCTGGTGAGGAGCTGGCTAAGAGAGAGAGAGTCTCACAAGGAAGCTGGTGAGGAGCTGGCTAAGAGAGAGAGAGAGTCTCACAAGGAAGCTGGTGAGGAGCTGGCTAAGAGAGAGAGTCTCAGAAGGAGGCTGGTGAGGAGCTTGCTAAGAGAGAGAGAGAGAGAGAGTCTCACAAGGAAGCTTGTGAGGAGCTGGCTAAGAGAGAGAGTCTCAGAAGGAGGCTGGTGAGGAGCTTGCTAAGAGAGAGAGAGAGAGTCTCACAAGGAAGCTGGTGAGGAGCTGGCTAAGAGAGAGAGTCTCAGAAGGAGGCTGGTGAGGAGCTTGCTAAGAGAGAGAGAGAGTCTCACAAGGAAGCTGGTGAGGAGCTGGCTAAGAGAGAGAGTCTCACAAGGAAGCTTGTGAGGAGCTGGCTAAGAGAGAGAGAGAGTCTCACAAGGAAGCTGATGAGGAGCTGGCTAAGAGAGAGAGTCTCACAAGGAAGCTGGTGAGGAGCTGGCTAAGAAAGAGAGTCTCACAAGGAGGCTGGTGTGGAGCTGGCTAAGAGAGAGAGTCTCACAAGGAAGCTTGTGAGGAGCTGGCTAAGAGAGAGAGAGAGAGAGAGAGAGAGAGAGAGAGAGAGAGAGAGAGAGAGAGAGAGAGAGAGAGAGAGAGAGAGAGAGTCTCACAAGGAAGCTTGTGAGGAGCTGGCTAAGAGAGAGAGAGTCTCACAAGGAAGCTGGTGAGGAGCCGGCTAAAGTGGGCTGGACATGTGGAAAGAATGGAATGGTTGACGAACAGAGCGGTTGCGCTTGGAGTGGAGGGTAGAAGGAGAAGAGGAAGACCGAGACTGAGATAGGAGGACTGCGTGAAGGGATATTTGGCGGAAGCTGGAGGGAGTGAAGAATGAGGGCGAGGGCTTGGGGAATGGAGACGGTTTGTGGAGACGGCTAGTGATGAAGGAGAAGGGGAAGCAAAAATCGACGACGACGCTATCGGCGGCAGACTCACCCCGGACTACAGGGATAAAGAGGTATCGGTGGCAGCCTCACCCCGGACTACAGGGATAAAGAGGTATCGGTGGCAGCCTCACCCCGGACTACAGGGATAAAGAGGTATCGGTGGCAGCCTCACCCCGGACTACAGGGATAAAGAGGTATCGGTGGCAGACTCACCCCGGACTACAGGGATAAAGAGGTATCGGCCGCAGCCTCACCCCGGACTACAGGGATAAAGAGGTATCGGTGGCAGACTCACCCCGGACTACAGGGATAAAGAGGTATCGGCGGCAGCCTCACCCCGGACTACAGGGATAAAGAGGTATCGGTGGCAGCCTCACCCCGGACTACAGGGATAAAGAGGTATCGGTGGCAGACTCACCCCGGACTACAGGGATAAAGAGGTATCGGCGGCAGCCTCACCCCGGACTACAGGGATAAAGAGGTATCGGCGGCAGCCTCATCCCGGACTACAGGGATAAAGAGGTATCGGTGGCAGCCTCACCCCGGACTACAGGGATAAAGAGGTATCGGCGGCAGCCTCACCCCGGACTACAGGGATAAAGAGGTATCGGTGGCAGACTCACCCCGGACTTCAGGGATAAAGAGGTATCGGTGGCAGCCTCATCCCGGACTACAGGGATAAAGAAGTATCTGTGGCAGCCTCATCCCCGACTACAGGGATAAAGAGGTATCGGTGGCAGACTCACCCCGGACTACAGGGATAAAGAGGTATCGGTGGCAGCCATATCCCGGACTACAGGGATAAAGAGGTATCAGTGGCAGCCTCATCCCGGACTACAGGGATAAAGAAGTATCGGTGGCAGACTCACCCCGGACTACAGGGATAAAGAGGTAACGGCGGCAGCCTCATCCCGGACTACAGGGATAAAGAGGAGAGCAACAACATTATTATCCAGCCTTATGTAAACGACTTCGGTGCAAAAAACTATTTGTCATTTGGTTTAGCCAGTCCATCAAATGACAGTAACAGTCTCCAGTACCGTAGTTGACATTGGGACAAAGCCAAGTTATACCTTACAGAAACCTTACAGAAACCTTACACGCACCAACCAGACCGTCCGCCCAGAGCCTCCCAGACTCTTATTGGTATCATGAATCATTCATTTACAGTTATCTTACGCAAACCCTCTTTTGATTTATAGCTTATTCATTTATAGTCGTCTTACATAAAGCCTCTTGTTGTTAGTCGTAACTCATTCATTTATGGTAATCTCAAATATACCGGCGCAACACAACGAAGCTCCCTAGACTCTTGTTTTGAGTGATAACTCACTCATTTATAGTTAGCCTCGTTGACAACAAAAAGCCATCTTCCAGTAATTTATTGAACTACCCGAGGAGTGGTGAAGTGTATTTCTGGCGATACTAGTCGACCTTCGTCCTCCAGAATAGCAAATCCGTCGTTTTATTGTCCCCTCTTGAACAAGGCGTATCCGTTTAACACGATAAGAACACACACGCATAGATAACTCCAACACAGTTACAATCTGCTTTTAATCATTGCGTAAATGTGTGGGAAATTGGGGTAGACTGTTTGTAGAAAGGCTGAAAGCAGATGGCCGTTGTTTTTGACTTCCGCTACTGCACTAAAATTAATGTTCCCATAAACGGCTCGTGCAGTCGTCTACGGCCCCCGTGTACTGGGTCAGTCCCTGCATGTTACAACATAAAACAGGTTTTTGTCATGTATAGACAATGGTCTGGTGTAGCTCAAGAGCCCCACTCTGGTTTGGCAGTCTCAGCCGCATTTGCTGCAGGTGAAGGCAGTGGGCTGAGAAAGTGCAGGATTTGTAGACCTATGTTTTATGTGGCCTTTCTTCTCAGCCAGCTGTGTGATTGGTTTTCTGCGCCTCTGACGCCCTTCTGAACAGTCAACCTACAGTGATCTCAATAGTCAGTGGCTGTCACTCAGCTGTTTGTGTCGGTGTCCGTCATTTTCATATCACTGACATGATACAGTAACACTAAGTGACAATGCACGTCAACCATGCAAATGATACAGTAAAACTAAGTGACAATGCACGTCAACCATGCAAATTATACAGTAACACTAAGTGACAATGCACGTCAACCATGCAAATGATACAGTAACACTAAGTGACAATGCACGTCAACCATGCAAATGATACAGTAATACTAAGTGACAATGCACGTCAACCATGCAAATGATACAGTAAAACTAAGTGACAATGCACGTCAACCATGCAAATGATACAGTAACACTAAGTGTCAATGCATGTCAACCATGCAAATATTACAGTAGTACTAAGTGACAATGCACGTTAACCATGCAAATGATACGGTAACACTAAGTGACAATGCACGTCAACCATGCAAATGATACAGTAACACTAAGTGACAATGCACGTCAACCATGCAAATTATACAGTAACACTAAGTGACAATGCACGTCACCCGTGCAAATGCCCCCCCCCCGTCGTTAACTTCAATACGCTACTAGCAAAATATATAAAACCTGCCATTCTCGCATTAATTATTGCCTACTTGACTACTTAACGAATACTGTTCTCCGTAATCTCGACATCCATTCATAGTGCTTGAAATCTGAACCAGGGGAAGAATTTTTTTAACAGGCAGTGACGTCACAGGGAGGTGTACGATACATTGACCCAACCAACTGGCTAACCTATTGCCCTACGCACACATCGACAGCCATAGTTTCCTTCAACTTAAACTATAATTGTCTTTATAAGGTTGACCACTAGTGATTAATTAATGCACCATTTTATATTATGTCAGCGACGAGGAAACGTTGACCATATCATTCATGAATCAAACCCAAAATAAAAATGTTACCTAGACCGCAGAGTGTAGACGTTGGATATTTCAAGCCCGGGTAGCTTGGCCCCATTTTTAGAATTTATATTACATTTCCATTTTCGAACCCATTCTACAATATATATATATATATATATATATATATATATATATATATGCGCGAACATTTGTAATTATTTGTGGTAGAAACTAGCATCAACATAGAAGATCAATACCTGATATCCCCAATAGTAATACTCATTCCACTAAATGAACGAGCATCATGGCAGGTTAACTGTAAGCCAGATTGTCTTCACATATCAAGTGCAACATTATTATTATTTAACCAAATGTTTTCATGCGTTCCCTCTCACACACTTTTCACTGTATAAGGCAACATTTTGAACAGAAAACGCACAATGATTTTCTCGGACACGCGAACGCAGGATATGTTTTAATGTAAGGAGCGTATTTTTTTCAAAATTTGTCAAACTATGATCAGTCGTGTGTTAGGTATAATGATCGATCCCTAATGCGACATCTATCCCGAACGGTAGAATGACTTTCCATACATGAATGCTCTAGACATAGGGAGACCGCTTGCGTTATCCAGGTCCCCTCTCGAGACGTTGTTTATGGCAGTTCGAAGTCTGGAGCGTAGTCGGCGGCTACACAGGAAGGGACGACCATCTGTTTCCGCGGTCACATTGAACCCGCGAGCAGCTCTGGGCGACGATATCCGTTTTCGTAATACATTGTACAGCTACATCTTAATCTAGTTTAATGTCAACGCTCCTGGGTATTGTGTAAAGCTATAGTGTTGACAGATTTATGAATGTGACCCCACGCATAGATAAAAAAATGTTTTGACTTTCGATAAGACAATGGCGTCCTTGTATGTGTGCCATCTGGAGACAATCTGGTTAAATATTATATGGCGCAGTGTCCGATCACTGGGACAGTCCAGGGTGCGTTACGTCAACTGAACTTCTCTGGGAAGTATTCGGCCATGATGCAATCAATGCGCGAAAGTTGTTCAATCATATATGCCAACCTATGTTACCGTGTAGGGCCTATTCATTAATATGGCTTGTGCTGACACTTATGTTCAGGCCTAAGCGAAAGTTTCGAAAGGCTGAAAGATGGTTCGAACCACGAATGATTTCAGGGTTCAATGCGTCGTTCGGCCCACTGTGTTAGTTCGGCCCACTGTGTTAGTTCGGCCCACTGTGTTAGTTCGGCCCAATGTGTTAGTTCGGCCCACTGTGCTACTGCGCACTGCGACAAAATAACACATTCCGAAAATGGGTGAATCAATAAAAATGTTAGTTACTTCTAACCCGCTGATTCCGTCGCACTACTTCATGCAATATATACTATGCAATATTTCAACGCTGTCTTTTAGCTGTGTCGCTTTACATATTCACCTAAATGGAGAGTCGTTCAGGTGCAAGATGATTATTTTTGGGTGCATAAGTGTCTCCATCGCATGCACGCACGCACGCACGCACGCACGCACGCACGCACGCACGCACGCACGAACGAACGAACGAACGAACGAACGCATGTACGCGCGCACGCACGCACTTTCTTCCTCCTCTAGCGACACCCATCTTGTCCCTAACTGCAGAAGCCGTGCCAGATAATTTTTTAAACCAATGGTAAAAGTCAGTCAGACGATTCCACCGCAAATTGCGCAAAAGTGCGATTGCTTTTTACTAAAAACTACACTGTAGCTTGTGTCTAGTGTCTACCCACAGACCTTCAGTGGTGGTTTCATCAAATCCTACAGTTTTGTTTTCGAGAAAATCAACGTGGAAGATCGCGACATATGTCGCCCAGTCAAGCCGGACCCATATTCATGTTCTATTTATATATATAATTTTCTAAATTATTCGTATGCCATGAACATGGAAGTAAATTAATGATCTGCCTCCATGATATTTAACAACCGTATAGACAAGGATGTTAAGAGGAGATCAAATTGATTTTTTTAAGATATTGAATGGGTATAATAATATATAGACAGAAATATTATTTCTTACTTAAGAAAGATAGAAGAACTAGAGGACATGTAGTAAAGTTAGCGAAGGGTCAGTGTAGATTATATATTAGAAAACACTCATTCTCACACAGGACAATAAATGATTGGAATAAATTATCTACAGATTGTGTAACTGTTAGCAGCGTTAATATTTAAAAAATTTTTTTACAAATATCTCAAAACGGCGGGTTACACGTGAAGAATTGTTGGACTCTCGGCAAGCCAATGGTTTCTTTGTCCACTTGCACCTGTGTTTTTCTTGGATGGCAATGCTGTTAAATTTGTAAAAATCTTGTTGCTTACGCAAGACGGAGACTCGGCTCGCGTCGACAGAGATGCCACCGTCTCCGCGGTGCCACGCCCTATCTCTGGGCAGTCAGCGCGACTGCGTGTATCGAGGCGTGGTGCGATGTATTCGCCGCCAGGCTGCTGCCAAACCCTCGTGTTCCCCTTGTTTATGTAATCTCCCGTATAGGAATTGACTTCTCCGGACGCAACCGGGAAGCGGTACTCCTTCTCCCGCGCCCATGCACTCCCGTCGGTTACACGTGTCCGCAATCTCTGGAGTAGGAAATACCAAGGAAATCTTACTAGTAAAAATTATTTATTCTAAAAATATGCCCCCTGATTAATAGAGATGCATTCCCGGGAGATGTCGATATGATGTCAGAACAAGAGCTGCTCGGAAAGTGATACCGCTAAAACAGGAGCGCGCCATTTCCGGCTCGCACAAGTGGTTACGCACGAACAGAGATACAGCGCTGAAATCCACTCTATCCAAACAGGAAACATTTTTCAGGACGACAGCTTGGCCTTAGCCGCAAGCGTACTTTGCACTGGAATGATTCGTGTACTACGTATGATCAACAATGACTTGTGAGTCTGACAAATGTATGTCTGGTTTAAGTGAAGGTAAATATATGTTCTTATATAGCGCGGTATCCAGTCCTTGGGACTGTTCAAAGTGCTTTATACGATCTGTTCATTCCAACGCCAACTCTCTGGGAAGCGTTCAGCCACGTTGCACTTACTGCGCGAAGACTATTCGTTCACATATCCACAATTGTCTAAAGCCAGCTGCTATTTTTAGCAGCTGAGTGAATTGGACCAACGTGGAGTGAACTGAGGCAATGTGGAGTGAACTGAGGCAACGTGGAGTGAACTGAGGCAATGTGGAGTGAACTGAGGCAATGTGGAGTGAACTGAGGCAATGTGGAGTGAACTGAGGCAATGTCGAGTGAACTGAGGCAACGTGGAGTGAACTGAGGCAACTTGGAGTGAACTGAGGCAATGTGCAATGAACTGAGGCAATGTGGAGTGAACTGAGGCAACGTGCACTGAGGCAACGTGGAGAGAACTGAGGCAACGTGGAGTGAACTGAGGCAACGTGGAGTGAACTGAGGCAATGTGGAATGAACTGAGGCAATGTGGAGTGAACTGAGGCAACGTGGAGTGAACTGAGGCATTGTGGAGTGAACTGAGGCAATGTGGAGTGAACTGAGGCAACGTGAACTGAGGCAACGTGGACTGAACTGAGGCAACGTGGAGTGAACTGAGGCAATGTGGAGTGAACTGAGGCAACGTGAACTGAGGCAACGTGGAGTGAACTGAGGCAATGTGGAATGAACTGAGGCAATGTGGAATGAACTGAGGCAATGTTGAGTGAACTGAGGCAACGTGAACTGAGGCAACATGGAGTGAACTGAGGCAACGTGGAGTGAACCGAGGCAATGTGGAGTGAACTGAGGCAACGTGGAGTGAACTGAGGCAATGTGGAGTGAACGAAACTGTCCAAGCATCGAAACGGCAACAAGAGGATTCGAACCCGGATTCTCTCGATGGAGAGTCCGATGTTCTAACCACTACGCCACCGCGTTCATTATTCATGATGAATCTTATTTTATCTTTACGAGTGAAAGCGAAAGTAATCGCGGTCTGTTTGAAGTCCATATGACAGCACATTGCCCATCCGCATTGCGATATTGGCCACAACATTTACAAAAAACTGAGACACGCAGTTAGTCATCTTGATAATCGCTATAACAAACATAGATTTATGATTCACGATGAGTCTTATTTTTTCTACGCGAGTGAAAGCGAAAGTTATCGCTGTCTGTTTGAAGTCCGTATGACAGCACATTGCACATCCGCACTGCATATATTGCGACATTGGCCACAACATTTACAAAAGCTGAGACACGCACGTAGTCATCTTGATAATCGTTACATTAATCACAGATCATCTCAACACTTATATGGTAGCAACTTATCGGACATGTGACGTGGGTCGTTGCTGCGTGTTTTATTTCGTAAGTTTATGTGTATTTGATTTCAAGAAAGTAAGCAAATATGACAATACTGCGAAACGGGATATATCACAACGATTTAAAATATCCACACCGTGACACAAAAGTTTACGTTTGACATCCAAAATCATCACAGCAGTATCGCTTGGTCACACGATGCCAGACTATCTAACGCATGACGCATTTTGGTGACAAGGTTGATAACTTTTTATTCACTAATTGGAACTAAAATTATTGTTTGACAATTCGCCTTGTTTACCAACAACACCACGTCAATGTTCCCAAGAAACTGCATGTTTATCACACAGCAATCATGTTATTGTTTACTGGCCATCCGTTAAATGTGTCATAAATGTGTCAATATAGCTGTTATCTCTGTTGTTAGTCAATAGTTTCATACGGTCTACATGTCCACTTGAACAACCTAAATGCAAAATGCCAAGCGCGGCGTACTGGGAACGGTTTGTATTTAGCCGCACGTAATTTGACAGACCTGGGCAAAGTGATAATATCGCGATAACAGTGATGTTTCAACACTGCGAAGGTATTCCTGAAGCCACGTTAGTCTGCGGTTTGGACCCAAGTAATCCCAGCTCGTACGAGAAACCGATTCATACTGACACCTCAATGAATCACTAATAGAGTGATATATCTGTTATCGGGGTCGTAGTTCAGATCCACTAACCACGAGACGGCTCGGGCCACTACCACAGATCTGACGCAAGCATCGCGTGCCCCTCCCTAAAATGACATTATTTTTGTTTATTCAAATGCGTTTATTAAAATAGTAAATAGTACAATTTCGTTAACTTGAAGTTGGACGTCCCAAGGAACATACCGGCTCTGTGTTCCCCCGTCGTCACTGAACCCGTCCCGACTCTACGTTCCCCCGTCTTCATTGAACACGTCCCGACTCTACGTTCCCCCGTCTTCACTGAGCACGTCCCGACTCTACGTTCCCCCGTCTTAACTGAACACGTCCCGACTCTACGTTCCCCCGTCTTCACTGAGCACGTCCCGACTCTACGTTCCCCCGTCTTCACTGAACACGTCCCGACTCTACGTTCCCCCGTCTTCACTGAACACGTCCCGACTCTACGTTCCCCCGTCTTCACTGAACACGTCCCGACTCTACGTTCCCCCGTCTTCACTGAGCACGTCCCGACTCTACGTTCCCCCATCTTCACTGAACACGTCCCGACTCTACGTTCCCCCGTCTTCACTGAGCACGTCCCGACTCTACGTTCCCCCGTCTTCACTGAACACGTCCCGACTCTGCGTTCCCCCGTCTTCACTGAGCACGTCCCGACTCTACGTTCCCCCGTCTTCACTGAACACGTCCCGACTCTACGTTCCCCCGTCTTCACTGAGCACGTCCCGACTCTACGTTCCCCCGTCTTCACTGAGCACGTCCCGACTCTACGTTTCTCCGTCTTCACTGAACACGTCCCGACTCTACGTTACCCCGTCTTCATTGAACACGTCCTGATTCTACGTTCCCCCGTCTTCACTGCGCACGTCCCGACTCTACGTTCCCCCGTTTTCAGTGACCCTGCCTCGGCAACACGACGACGACACGCTGTCCTGACATTGGATCGGACTCAGTGACGGACTGGAAACCGGAGACGCCGGGGAGGGACACGTCGGTACGGCGAGACACGGCTGAAATCGGTCGGCCTGTATAAGCTATCGTGTCACGTCGAGACGTTATCCCTACTTCGTTCAGGACCGTCAGGACGCGTCAACGAATAACTCACATTGTTTTACCAGAAGATCTCAGGTTCGACCACTATGTGGCTTTATTTGTAGAAGTCCATACACAGTACAACATCTATACTACAACTACTCTACTACAGTTCTTCTACAGCTCTCCTACTACTACTCCGACTGTTCTCTCTCGTTCTCCCTCGTTCTCCCAGACTACATCTGATTAGTTGCCTTTATAGCAGACGTTTCACATACATTAACATCAAGCTAACATCGGCAAAGTTCAGCAGTTATTGCTTCTACCCACACACAAGTTAATATAATAATACTTAATAGTTATTGTTCGAATTTCACTGGATATCTTGTGGAAAAGCTTCCTTCTGCGGAAAGGCCTCCTTCTTGCTCACTGGCACGTCCCTTCCGTCTATGGAGTCGTCATGATTATCCAGCCAGCCAGATCACGAAGGGTGAATCAGTAGGGATGTACAAACCAGCCAGATACAGCCATCCACGTTCCACCTCAATGCATGTTTGCTTGACAGGATCCCCGCTCAGTCGGCGTGTCTGCTGATGGCGTTGTGTTGGGCTCCCAATCCGTGGAGTGTTATATCCTCCGACGTTGCTCGTTGGCTGCTCCAACTGCCTCGGACCGCTGCCCTCATCATCAGGAGTAGCCGCTTCAAGCATCGCCGCTACGATGGAAGGCCATCCCAGGCCCGGGCAGTCAGATGGACGTACACCGCTCGCTGACAGCATCTTGTCATCCATCATCGTGTCTTGCGTTTTGCTGGACATCTTCTTCAAAGTTGATGTGAACGTGTAACGTGCCCTCTCGTATCTCTTTAAATAATTGAACGCAGCTCGCCAAAATGTTCAACTGTACATGCCGGAAAAAAATTCTGGCCGTGCTCACCAAAATGTACAAATGTACATGCCGAAAAAAAATTTCTTGGGCGCGCTCGCCAAAATGTACAAGCTATCGTGTCACGTCGAGACGTTATCCTTACTTCGTTCAGGACCGTCAGGACGCGACAACGAATAACTCACATTGTTTTACCAGAAGATCTCAGGTTCGACCACTATGTGGCTTTATTGGTAGATGTCCATCCACAGTACAACATCTATACTGCAACTACTCCACTACAGATCTTCTACAGCTCTCCTACTAGTACTCCCACTGTTCTCTCTTGTTCTCTCTCGTTCTCCCTCCTTTTCCCAGACTACATCTGATTAGTTGCCTTTATAGCAGACGTTTCACATACATTAACATCAAGCTAACATCGGCAAAGTTCAGCAGTTATTGATTCTACCCACACACAAGTTAATATATGAATTAGGTCTTATCTGAATGTACATCTATGTTAATCCTTAAGTATCCAGTTCGACTGAAGTCAATTCCCTTCCGAGGACACAAGAACGTGACCTGACTGGAACGTCTTCCCCTTGCTGGACGTTGTCCACTAAGATAAACAAATAATCATTTAATAATCTTCCCACCACAGAGATGGACATGTAGTGTGTCCACTGCGATCAATAACTAACTTCTTACTAGTTACAGATTATAAGTTATAAAGTTGGTTACACTGCCTTGCTATTTACAGGCCGTCGTTTCAACCCTATCGTCGCTGTCTTTGACGTTATTTGATGCCGTAGCCGATTTTGACGGCGGTTTGGAACGGGGCCGATCGGTTTCACGGATGCTCTGATGGCGTCCACGTCAACTAGGTCGTCAACTAGGCCGGCCCAACCACGTTTCTTTGCGACGATCGCAGCAGAGCAGCAATTTACAAAGTTGGTTCCTCTCCATGCCACCCCGTAGCTAGCACGGTATTTCTGTTATTTCATGATAACTGAATAAGAGAGTCGATCAATGGCAAGAAAAGTAATGTTTTTCCAGACCTTACCTTCATAGAGGACAACACTACTAAATGGTTTGCCCATATTTTTTAAGAACATCGCCACGTTTTGTGAGAAACCGTAATAATGGCTATATAACTTGAAATGTGAATGACATGTTCGTATTTTTGTCATTAAAAGAGGAAGTTGTTCCGTTTGAATGGAAAGAAGCAAACATCATACCATTATTTAAAAAGGGTTCGAGAAATAAGTCAGAGAATTACAGACCAGTGAGTTTAACGTCAGTGATTTGTAAATTATTAGAAAGGTTAATTAAAGACCATATGGTGGACTTCCTCGTTAAGCATAAATTATTAAATTCATCTCAACATGGATTCCTTAAAGCGAGGTCATGCTTAACAAATATGTTATGTTTGTTTGAAGAAATCACTAAGTGGATAGACATGGGATCGCCAGTAGATATTATCTACTTAGATTTTCAGAAAGCTTTTGACAAAGTGCCACATCAAAGATTACTACTTAAATTAAAAGCCCATGGTATCGGGGATAGCATAACTGATTGGATAGAACAATGGCTAACTGACAGAAGACAACGAGTTGTAGTAGATGGAGAAGTTTCAAATTGGAAATCAGTTTTGAGTGGGGTACCTCAAGGATCAGTATTAGGACCTATATTATTCTTAATATATATATATATATCAATGACTTGGACGACAGTATAACAAGTAACGTACTGAAATTTGCGGATGACACAAAACTGTTTAGAAAGGTTAATATTTATGGTGATAAACAACATTTGCAAAACTATCTAGACAGATTAAGGAAATGGTCTGAGAAATGGCAGATGTTGTTCAATTTTGTGAAATGTAAATGCCTACATACAGGACATGGGAACTTGGATGTAAACTATAAAATGGGAGGTACTGTTCTGGGTACTACTGTAAAAGAAAAGGACTTAGGAGTTACAATAAGCGCTGATATGAAAGTTTCAGAGCAGTGTGGTATTGCAGCTTCAAAGGGTAATCAAATTCTTGGATTGATTAGAAGAAACATAACATACAAGGGAAAAAAGTTAATTATACCTCTTTATAAACCAATAGTTAGACCTCATTTAGAATACTGTATACAATCATGGAGACCATATCGTAAGAAGGATATAGATACGCTTGAACGCATACAAAGGAGAGCAACTAAAATGATTCCAGCACTGAGAGACCTTAGTTATGAAGAACGCCTGAAAGAATGTGGTTTAATGAATGTGGACAAGGAGGTTAAGAAGAGATCAGATTGAAGTTTTTAAGATATTGAATGCGTATAAAAATATTGATAGAAATGTGTTTTTCTTACTCAAGAAGGATAGCAGAACTAGAGGACATGAGGTAAAATTAGTAAAGGATCAATGTAGATTGGACATCAGGAAGCACTCGTTCTCACAGAGGACAATAAATGAATGGAACAAATTGTCTACAGATTGTGTAACTGCTAACAGCGTGAATATGTTTAAAAACAAGGTTGACACATATCTCATGAGGGCGGGTTATAAGTAGATGAACATTGTTGGACTCTCGATAAGCCAATGGCTTCCTTGTCTACTTGCCATCTGGGCCTTTGGCTTGGATGGCAAATCTTGTTAAATCTTGTTAAATCCAGGCTTTTTCACATAGAGCGGCCACACGTACCCAACGGTGGAAAAATTAAATGGATATGAATTAATTCTTTTGGCATGGGAGTTTGCTCGTGTGTGTCAAACGCATCTCTACTCGACGCATAGAAACTAATCAAGAAACATGACGATCTAATCCGTCTGAGGCACTACACTGGTGCGGGACATTTTGTAAATGTGGCCATTCTCCGTAAACGAACGCATCAAAATAATATGAATCACCTGTGGCGGTGCTGTCCATGGTCGCCCTGACGTCACTAGGCTATCATGAACATCGCTCCTGTATGTTGTAAAATTTATTGTTCTTCCATTGGTAGCACTGTTACATGTTTGGCAGCGGCAGAGGAAGACCAAGATCGACGTGGACAGACAGCATCAAGGCGTGCACGGGGAAGACCAAGATCGACGCAGACAGACAGAATCAAGGCGTGCACGGGGAAGACCAAGATCGACGTGGACAGACAGCATCAAGGCGTGCACGGGGAAGACCAAGATCGACGTGGACAGACAGCATCAAGGCGTGCACGGGGAAGACCAAGATCGACGTGGACAGACAGCATCAAGGCGTGCACGGGGAAGACCAGGATCGACACGGACATACAGCATCAAGGCGTGCATGGGGAAGACCAAGATCGACGTGGACCGACAGCATCAAGGCGTGCACGGGTAAGACCAAGATCGACGTGGACAGACAGCATCAAGGCGTGCACGGGGAAGACCACGATCGACGCGGACAGACAGCATCAAGCGTGCATGGGGAAGACCAAGATCGACGTGGACAGACAGCATCAAGGCGGGCACGGGGAAGACCAGGATCGACGCGGACAGACAGCATCAAGGCGTGCACGGGGAATACCAAGATCGACGCGGACAGACAGCATCAAGGCGTGCACGGGGAAGACCAGGATCGACGTGGACAGACAGCATCAAGGCGGGCACGGGGAAGACCAAGATCGACGCGGACAGACAGCATCAAGGCGTGCACGGGGAAGACCAAGATCGACGTGGACAGACAGCATCAAAGCGTGCACGGGGAAGACCAGGATCGACGTGGACAGACAGCATCAAGGCGGGCACGGGGAAGACCAAGATCGACACGGACAGACAGCATCAAGGCGTGCATGTGGAAGACCAAGATCAACGTGGACAGACAGCATCAAGGCGTGCACGGGGAAGACCAAGATCGACGTGGACAGACAGCATCAAGGCGTACATGGGGAAGACCAAGATCGACGTGGACAGACAGCATCAAGGCGTGCACGGGGAAGACCAGGATCGACGCGGACAGACAGCATCAAGGCGTACATGGGGAAGACCAAGATCGACGTGGACAGACAGCATCAAGGCGTACACGGGGAAGACCAAGATCGACGTGGACAGACAGCATCAAGGCGTGCACGGGGAAGACCAAGATCGACGTGGACAGACAGCATCAAGGCGTGCACGGGGAAGACCAAGATCGACGCGGACAGACAGCATCAAGGCGTGCACGGGGAACATGAAACACGAAGATCTAGTTCATTCACACGTTGTAGCTTATGTCCATGCGCAGTAAGTATGTCACACCAGTATGTTGTATTTGTATTTGTATTTGCTATACAGTAATTTAACGTATCCACTCAACCAACCTTTGATCGCGTTTAGATAAAAACAACGTGCCTTTTGTAGCGTTTGTTGTATGGACTCTGACAACTATATATCTCATATTCCGAGATAGCACACCCGCAAGAATTAGTAAATATTTTTTCGGCGGTGTATTTTATACGACAAGAGGCCAAGGACTTTGAGACGACCAAAACAAACGGAGAGTGCTATCACTGCGAGCAGCTTCGGTTTTAACCAAACATACGCCGCATTCTGCAGCCTATTTGCACTAACGGGTCACTTATTTTGTTGGTAACTAATCTATGTTCCGCGCACTGTTTTGACGTATTATTGACATAATAAAACTTACCATGAAATTAAACGATTAATTACAGCATTATAATAAACAGCGATCTGAACGTTGTATGCATAGAATACTAGGTTATGAGGGCCGTTTTCTTCCCACAAGAATACAGTGCAGTTACAGTCAGCGTGGCCGAATGCTTTCCAGAGAAGTGACTTGGAAGCATAACGCCATGAGTGAAGTGTAAAGTGCTTTCCAGAGAAGTGACTTGGAAGCATAACGCCATGAGTGAAGTGTAAAGTGCTTTTAGCGGTAAAACGACTGGATACAGAGCATACTTACCTGTGCATACACGCACGCACGCGCGCACGCATGCATGCACGCATGCACGCACGCACGATCACTTATTTGTAATGTATTTGCAAGTTCTAATTTGCAGACATGCACACTTACAAATGTGATCGATAATGAATATTTCCGCGATGGATTCGCGCTGGTGAGATTTCGGCACTATTACGCATTGTGACGTCACTACGTTCCTAAGCATGTCACGATCTTGCAATTTTTTATTTTCTACTGAGAGAACAACAATCTTCAGCTGCTCCCAGCTGTTCAGTGTTGACACCTTCGCTTATGTGACAGCTGTCAGCTATGTGACAGCGGGCCATGGTGTATAATTATATTATGGCCTACTGTGTTATTTGTTTTGCACATGTTATAGTCTTCATTTCAAAACTGTGCCTCTTGGAGTGTGCTGCATTCGATCAATCCCTCGATAAATATTGATAACAGGTAAGACGTGCAGAGTAGGCGCCATCCGAGAATGACCATTTCTGGCGTATGCGCATCATACAATACCTTGAATCTGCACTACTCAGTATCAATAAAATATATTAAATTGCTATTTACGCATGTAATCAATTTGGCTGTATCACAAAATGAAATATCACATCTAACAAACAGTCTCTAGTGGTTCTAGACATTCATTAGAAGAATTTGCCATTTGTGCCATTTGAGGTAAATTTTTAATGAACATGTCTGAAAAGTCCACACCACAAACTCAGCTAGTAGTGTGTATATATAAGCGGATAAAATATAGGAGTGTTAGTAGGCTGGATGGAGGACTACACATGGTCTGGGGACCGACTTACCTCTCCCCGAGGAGCACAATAAGCTTCCATAACTTAAGAGAATCGGCGAAAATGGAACTGGTTTCTTTTCCATTGCCAGTACTGTAAGGTGCCTCACGGATTCCCGGGACTTGGAATGTAGTCTCAGTAGTGGATAATAGCTACGCGTCACCAACTTCATTGATATCCCTTAAAAAATAACGTCAATCATTCCTTCTCAGATACAGGTTATCATTTTCGATTCGCATTAGTCGGTCAATCAGTACCAGTATATCTTCATCGTAGCAAACTATTTGTCGATCAGTAATATATTCCACTGTACTGTACATGTATTTTCCAGTTCTACATTCAACAATATACGACATAAAAAATAATACATGCACATTGACGCTAAGTTAACTGTTTTAATAAGCTCAATAAACCGCGGATAGACAGCGCTGTGATGCACCGCGCCGGTGGATTCGATAGTGTTCTTGGTGTAGGTGGTGGCAGGCCCTGTTTGTTTACTAGCTCACCTGGCGGCTTATGTATGGAAACACCTTAAGTACCTCGCTTCCAGGCTCTGTTGCACACGCTGCTTGCATTTACATAATATATGCATAATGTGCTCCATTCGTTTATTGTCCTCTGTGAGAATGAATACTTTCTTATATAGATACACAGTTCTTCACCATTGCTACTTCGCGTTGTCTATAGTTCTATTATCTCTCCTAAGTTAGAAAACAAACTCATATACTCATATACATACTCATTCAATATTTAAACTGTCCACATATATCGTAATTTCTGCACATAACAGCCACCACATTTGCTAATCTTTTGTATGACGGTCAATCAAAAAGATAGTATACAACTAGAGGTGCACGCAAGAATCGAAACACTCCTTGCGTTCACCGCCGCGATGTATGCAAGAATCAAAACATTCACTGAGTCAACCGCGGCAGCGCTCGAAAGAATCAAAACAGTCCCTGCGTCCAATGGGGCCTACGAGAAACCGCAACATGATTAAGAAAGTCGCCAAAGCGGATACCATTCTATTATAAGCTGCCCCCCATGGTCGTGAAGTGGAAACTACACATGCTATTTCAGGTTCTCACGCGGCTGGTGTGTCATTCTAGCGGACGGCAAGTTACGCTTGAAACGAAAACGATGTAATAATAGAAATGAGAGAGAAAGAGAGAGAGAGAGAGAGAGAGAGAGAGAGAGAGAGAGAGAAAGAGTGAGAGAGAGAGAGAGAGAGAGAGAGAGAGAGAGAGAGAGAGAGAGAGAGAGAGAGTGAGAGAGAGAGAGAGAGAGAGAGAGAGAGAGAGTGAGAGAGAGAGAGAGAGAGAGAGAGAGAGAGAGAGAGAGAGAGAGAGAGAGAGAAGCTTTTGATAGGGCGGACAAAAATGCCTTTTCGCATTATATTACTGCAGCGGAGAGGTGCCTACCAGAAAGCGCTACATGATTAAGAAAGTCGCCGAAGCGGATACCATTCTATTATAAGCTGAGCCCATGGTCGTGTAGTGGAAACTACACATGCTATTTCAGGTTCTCACGCGGCTGGTGTGTCATTCTAGCTGACGGCAAGTTACGCTTAAAACGAAAACGATGTAATAATAGAAATGAGAGAGAGAGAGAGAGGAGAGAGAAAGAGAGAGAGGAGAGAGAGAGAGAGTGAGAGAGAGAGAGAGAGAGAGAGAGAGAGAGAGAGAGAGAGAGAGAGAGAGAGAGAGAGAGAGAGAGAGAGAGAGAGAGAGAGAGGAGAGAGAGAGAGAGAGAGAGAGAGGAGAGAGAGAGAGAGAGAGAGAGAGAGAGAGAGAGAGAGAGAGAGAGAGAGAGAGAGAGAGAGAGAGAGAGAGAGAGAGAGAGAGAGAGAGAGAGAGAGAGAGAGAGAGAGAGAGAGAGAGAGAGAGAGAGAGAGAGAGAGAGAGAGAGAGAGAGAGAGAGAGAGAGAGAGAGAGAGAGAGAGAGAGAGAGAGAGAGAGAGAGAGAGAGAGAGAGAGAGAGAGAGAGAGAGAGCGCGCGCGCGCGCACATATAATATAGTCAGGCAAGGAATTCATCTACCGCTTTTACTGAAGAATCATCTACATAACTTGAACTATTTCTGCTTATTTAATTTTTACTATGATTTTTTTATATTTTACATTTGAGATTAACGCTGGACGGGCCGCTTAGAATACCTGACTCACGCCTTCCCCGACAACACTTCTGTTCTCAGAAAAAAGTCAAAGAACTTCTGGTCAATAATTTCGTAAGGTTGCAAGTTTATCACAGTAATGAATTAACACCTGAGATCGTTTCTCCCTGAAAGCTGCGTGGATTGAAGAGGAGACATGAGAAGTCAGCGGTATTAACTAACATTAGTGAAATATTGAAAATTTTCGTGTTGATTAGGAAATTCAACGTTGATTTATGTTTACCGTCAGTATTCAATGAAACATCCATATTACATCATGTCTGTATTTCTGGCACTCGAGAAAGATAAATAATTCCCAGTGATTTTTCGAACAGTTATTAAAAGTCGACAACCACTGTATGTATCGCTATTTCGTGCACATTCCGCGAATGCAGATGTAAAACATCAATCTATTTCGGGTCGTAAATGCGCATGCGCAGTGCTCTTCGGACATTTCTAAATAGTTTGGCCGGACCCAAAATAGATGGCGACACCTCTAAGCGTCGCTGCGTTCCATTCCGAACAGGGGTAAATTAAAATACTCCCTATTCTGAACGCACCCCTTTTACATGCAATGAGCTGGGGAGGTATGACATCATGACCTCAGCCTTTAACACCGGAATCCGCAATCACGCCGCGGTCACGCGTCGCGGTGTATCGGGTACATACCGGTCACATATTACTGGCCTGTGCCGATATGTTGATAAGATACCCGCGTCCGCTAATGTTCGGGTTCATTCAAGTTGTATTCATGTCGACCGCCGCATTCAATTAGTGTCGCAACTGCGCAGTTCTCGTGCGTCAGTGCAAGCGCGGACCTGATACGGGGCCGCGCACATGGCAACGTTCGCGCAGTAATTATGGCGCGGTAATTAGGAGCATATTTAGCTTTTAAAGATGTTTGAAAGAGTCGAAAGGGCAACCAACACGTGTCACTCCACATTCCCCGCATCAAGGAAGCACATTCTTCATCAGTTAAATATTTGGTGATTACCGATTTTTTTCCGGCTTTGGCAACCAGTGTGTGTGTGTGTGTGTGTGTGTGTGTGTGTGTGTGTGTGTGTGTGTTTGCGTGCGTGTGTGCGTACGTGCGTGTGCGTATGCTTGTGCGCATGCGCATGCGCGTGTGGCCGGGTATGTGTGCGTGAGTGCGTACATGCGTGGCTGCGTGCGTGTCTGTGTGCGTGCCAGTGAAGTGCTACACTTTGTGACACTTCTGCTTAAATAAACAATATAGCGACGAGTAACGGAATTTATAAATAAATGGTCTTCCTCGTAATACTGCGTCTAGTTTCCCCACTCTACCCCCCACGTGGTAGCAACTCTGGTGTGACGTTGGTGGTGGCGGGATAACAGGTTGTTATTTTCCACACTTCCTCCCAATAGCCACATGGCTAGTAACATAGGAACAGTCCATCGCGGTTACAGCGTTCCATGCGGGTGGTCTTCGTGATGCGTGACGGTCACCACTTCCTGTTGGCCGACTGTCACGTAGCCTACCCCAACGGCGATGTCTGTCCCGTACGGACGATCGGAACAATTTTCCCAAAACCCGGGATTTCAATTTCAAGTGAGATCGGATAAGAACGTGGAGCGCAGCGGCTCAGTGGTCAGAATATCGGACCTTCGGACCTTCGAACCAGAGTTCGAATCTTCTTGCTTCCGTTTCGAAGATTGGGCAATTTTGTTCATTCCACGTTGCCTCAGTTCATTCAACTGCATAAATGCGTTCGTGGATATAAATGAATTAGTACTCTTCGCGTAATAATGTCGGCGTGGCTGAATGGTTCCCAGAGAAGTCGAGTTGGTGCTCGAATGAACAGGTGAAGTGTATCTAAATCACTCTGAACGGTCCAAAGGACCGGATATAGTATATATATATATATATATATATATATATATATATATATATATATATATATATATATATATATATATATATATATATATATATATATATATATATATATATATATATATATATATATATATATATATATATATATATATATATATATATATATATTTTATATATATATATATATATATATATAAACTTCCCAATCTGCCGATATATTTATAAACATGTTACAAGTGGGGCGCGGTGGTCTACCGGTTAGAATGTCGGACTCTCAATCGAGTGAACCCGGTTTCAAATCCCACTGTGTGTTTGATCATCCCACGTTGCCACAGTTGACTCGGCTGCATGTATAAATGAGTACCTGACAATACAGACAGTGGTGGATATGTGAACGTATAATTTTCGCGCTGAATGCTTCCCAGAGAAGTTGAAATGGCCAGGAGGTGAAGTGTAAAGAACTTTGAGCAGTCCTAAGGACTGGATACCGCGCTACATAAGAACTTGCGTTTACAAAAGATTATTGTTCGTATTTTAACATTATGCGTTTTGCTTGGGTGTAACATATTTGCTGATTGATATAAAAATCGAGTCGAGCAGCATCAATTACAATTAAAAGTAACCCGGCATCTAAAACGGACGGTATTGACTATTCACTTCAGGATATGCTTTCACTAAACACGAATCTCTGTACATCGAATAAGCCAGGGCGGCGAAGACCAAATAAGAACTGATTGTGGTATAAAGGGCTGGGTCCTTTTATATACGGAGGCATTAATTAATTATATATAAATTCCACTAATTTCTAATTTAAATCAAGTCTCACCGGACTGCAAGCTGATGACTTATTTTGCTTTCATATCACGGCATCGATACCAGACCGGCAGTGTGCTAGTAAATTGTTAATACGTTTATTCTACACGCAGTTATGACTCCTTTGCTGGGACCCTCTCCATTAAATCTGATAAGTATTATGACAAACAGCGAGCAAAAAATAGCATGGATTTTGAGAAAGATCGGTGACTGCATGCAAAGTAATCACCAAACCTACTCCGCCATTCAAGAGACCTGCGCGAAAACACGTCTGACCTTAAACATCCTCAACAATGCCGGGTGACATAACGGGCGCCAACATCGGTAGACTTTTTATCAGCAAAATACTCAGTGGTATGATATTTTAAACGCTTAGCTTACTAGACCATGGTAGGAATGTTGTGCCGAGTTACTTAGTAATGTCGTTAGATGGGTCATTTGATCAAGTATGTTCGTTTTGACAAGTGACAGATTCGGGTAGTGGTCGGTGCTGGCGCATAGTGAAATAATTTATTATAATATTGTTATCACCCGACACTTTGACATTGAAATTCCATATTTGAAATCAGGTTATATGGACAGCACTCGGAGGAGCCGTTTAGCTAGTTTAGCTGCAATCATTACACAGTACAGCCAAGTATGTTACCACACCGTATAGGCAATAGTGGGAGTAGTAACTATATGAAATAAGAAGAACATAGCTATTCCTGTCGCAACTGTTCAGCCTTTTAGGCCGCCCGTGTTCAACTTGCGATGTGTAAACATGCGATTCGACTCGAGTCATTGACATTTTATTTTTAAATAAATGTGGTACATTACAGCAAACATGGGCGGTCAAGCACCTGGAATAGATACAACATGGTTTCACGATAATGGTTTTACGACCAGACGGTGTACGTTTAACTTTAAGAAACACTTAAAGTCGACAGCAAAAGTGGAATTTTGTCTATCACACGCACGCACGCACGCACGCACGCACGCACGCACGCACGCACTCACGCACGCACAAACACACGCACACACACGCACAGTTGCACGTCCACCACACGCGCACTGCAAGAATGTGACCCGCGTAATAACGCGCTCTCAGCTCGAGGGTATTGGGCCAAATTTTGCGTGTCGACCGCTTGTAGCGCCCGAAACCGATACATGATAACGACTCTATTCGTTCGACCTTCAGCGACCTTGTCATCAATAATTAACAGGTACCCGGAGGGGGGGAGAGAGATCTGGCCAAAATACCGGGCGAGAACACCCGCGGTGCCGCGCAGCCAGTCGGCGCCGATGGAGCGCTGTACGAATAAAGTTGTCGCTATACTTAGATCCATTTTGCGGTTCCTTTCACGAAAGTGGGTGAATTGGTTGGCCGATTGGTGGCAGCGGTTTGTTTTCTTTTGGCGTCGTCGACCTTAGAAATTAATACCGCGAATACGGTCGAGGACGACAGGTGTTTACAGGTCCGCGTGTTGTTTGACCAGCGCACGGGCCCGCTGGGTCGCTGGTCAGTACGGATGCATGCTTGGTGGTCGACCAGTATACATACTAAACAAGAGTTCATATTTTAAGCTAAAATGAACAAACAACTGTAATGGAAAATGAACACATCAGAGCGTTCAAAGTCAAAGAATAGAACACCTGTGTTCAAACATACAATACCAGCGCCCTCTCTCCTTCCCTCCTTCCCTCCCTTGTCTCCGTCCATCTCTCTCCCTCCCCTCCCTCTCTCCCTCCCTCCCCCCTCTTTCCCTTCCTTTCCTTTCCTTTGATATATGTTGTCTAAACTTATTCCTGCCTACCCTTTTCCTTCCTATATATCCTTCCGCCCACTTACCCCACCCTTATTTCAATTCCCTTCTTTGTTCCCCGCGTCCATAGTCTGCACTCTCCGGTCTCCCTTCGTTCCGTCCTCCCCGGCGTCTCAGACGGGAGTGTTGATATCGTGTCTGGCCGCTGGCTACGATCAGCTTCGATTTCTGGGCGGCGTCGAGACGTCAGAATTCGACCCAAGACGCTTATTTTTGGTGTACATTGTTACGTGGACAGATCGGGTGACGACGGAGGACCCGAATGCACTGGGGGGCTGGAGGGAGCTGGATGGGGGTTGGAGGGGGCTGGAGAGGGTTGGAATAGGCTGGAGGGGCTGGCGTTGGCCGGAGGGGGCTGGAAGTGGCTGGGAGGCTGGATGGGGCTGGAAGTGGCTGGATGTGGCTGGGGGTGGCTGGAGGTGGCCGGAGGGGGCTGCAGGTGGCTGGGTGACTGGAGGTGGCTGGAGGTGGCTGGGTGGCTGGAGGTGGCCGGAGGGGGCTGGAGGTGGCTGGGTGGCTGGAGGTGGCTGGAGGTGGCTGGAGGTGGCTGGAGGTGGCTGGAGGGGGCTGGAGGTGGCTGGAGTTGGCTGGAAGTGGCCGGAGGGGGCTGGAGGTGGCAGGAGGGGGCAGAAGGGGGCAGAAGGGGACTGGAGGTGGCCGGAGATGGCTGTAGGGGGGCTGGAGGTGGCTGGAGGTGGCAGGAGGTTGTTGGAGGGGACTTGAGGTGGCAGGAGGGGGCAGGAGGGGACCGGAGGTGGCCGGAGGAGGCTGGAGGGGGGTGGAGGTGACAGGAGGTTGTTGGAGGGGACTGGAGGTGCTGGAGGTGGCCGGAGGAGGCTGGAGGTGACAGGTGGTTGTTGGAGGGGACTGGAGATGCTGGAGGTGGCCGGAGGAGGCTGGAGGTGGCAGGAGGGGACTGGAGGTGCTGGAGGTGGCTGGAGGTGGCTGGAGGTGGCTGGAGGTGGCCGGAGGGGGCTGGAGGTGGCTGGAGGTGGCTGGAGGTGGCCGGAGGGGGCTGGAGGTGGCAGGAGGTGGCTGGAGGTGGCTGGAGGTGACAGGAGGTGGCTGGAGGGGACTGGAGGAGGGCTGGAGGTGGTTGGAGGGGGGCTGGAGGGGGTTGGGTTACTATTACGACATACTCTGATATATAATTGTTAACCAGCGTACATGCATTTTGTGTTGTTCATTTTATGTAAACAACCTATTTTATTTTTTTATTTTGTTCACTTGTACTGTTGTTGTTTGTGTTGTTTTGGCCTGTGGGTGTACCGACGGGACGGGTGAGAAGTATCTGTGCACCAGAAGTTGGCGCCTACTTTCAACAATACACATATACAAGATTTGTAATACAATTCCAACGTTCACATATATAATGTCGTTTACGCGTGGTATTCCAAGAAATCATTCCAATTAAATAAAACAGAATTGGGTGTGCTGCTATTAATAAGTACAAATGTTGTCTCCGTTAATTGAACTGAATTCAAATCAGGGGTTTCCATGGTTTATTTGATTTATTTATTAATATTAGCATAAGCGAATGGATACGTTTTGGTGTTCGTCATTGCCCTTGTTGAGAGGGCAGTCACCCTCACCCAGTCACCCACGTACTCGAGCGATAGCTTTCTCGCTGCTATCGCTCGCCTCGTGTGAGGAATTTCAAATGCTCGACGCTGCAGCGAATTGTTCGTTTAACTCGATTACGCGCCCCGGGCTTCGGCTGGACAGAGACGGCGGTGAAAGACGGCGACTATTTCTGGCGCTTAATTTTGTTTTAATGAAACCTTTGATATTGTGTTTGGCGCTCACCACAAAATCTCCTGAAAGCGTCAACACGTGCGCCTCACTCTAAAGGACGAATGTGCATTTGAACCGAAACACACAAGCATGCACATAAGCAGTGGAGTGTTTAGGGGAGCATTAGGCCACGCCCCCCTCGGTTTAATTTTAGACGGCACTTTTAATTGTGTTTGTAAAATCAGCTATAATCAGCTGTAGGCGTAGGTCTATTTTTAGGTTATCGTTAATGCATCAAGGTCATTTTCACAAGGCCTTGCGCCGCTTTCTTTCATCTTACATCCACAGTCCGCACCTGTTCACACGCAGCCCACGTTCTTGGATTAATGAGCGTACCCTCGTTTACACGTGGCGTGTTCCGGTATGCTGGATGCTGCAAGAAATAGTTCATCGAATAGAAAAACAAGACCGTCCTGTAGTTCCTGAAGTGGAATAACAAGGCCCTTCTGTAGCTCATCGAATGGAATAACAAGGCCTTTCTGTAGTTGAGAGCAGAGTGCGAAGGGCAGGACACATTCAAAGAATGAGTAAGAAAAGATTGACAAAAAGAACATTGCAAACAGAAGATGGCATTAGAAGAAATCTGAAAAAGGCATTGTGAACCGCTGAAAATTTTAGAAAATGGATGCAGATTGAGATCGAAATCGAGATCGAGATCGAGATCGAGATCCAGAGAGAGAGAGAGAGAGAGAGAGATCCAGAGAGAGAGAGAGAGAGAGAGAGAGAGAGAGAGAGAGAGAGAGAGAGAGAGAGAGAGAGAGAGAGAGAGAGAGAGAGAGAGAGAGAGAGAGAGAGAGAGAGAGAGAGAGAGAGAGAGAGAGAGAGAGAGAGAGAGAGAGAGAGAGAGAGAGAGAGAGAGAGAGAGAGAGAGAGAGAGAGAGAGAGAGAGAGAGAGAGAGAAGCTTTCGATAGGGCGGACAAAAATGCCTTTTCGCATTATATTACTGCAGCGGAGAGGTGCCTACCAGAAAGCGCTACATGATTAAGAAAGTCGCCAAAGCGTATACCATTCTATTATAAGCTGCCCCCCATGGTCGTGAAGTGGAAGCTACACATGCTATTTCAGGTTCTCACGCGGCTGGTGTGTCATTCTAGCGGACGGCAAGTTACGCTTAAAACGAAAACGATGTAATAATTTAACTGATACCGTCATTACAAAGGTCACGTACTTGTGTTGCAACAACCTCAATATTTAATTAACTATTGCAACTACCTGCCAGAGGCAAGACATTTATGATGGCTCTCCGTTTAAAAATCTCAGCGCTTGAGGATAGAAACTATTGTTGAATCGCGTCGTTTTAGTTGTTATGGTAGCGCTTACCGGGGGAAAGGAGTTCAAACAGATGGTTGGCTGGATGACATGCGTCTTGTACAATACGCTTTGATTTACTCAAACTGCGAGATAGATAAAGAGACCTGATGGACGGCATATTTAACCCGATTAGTTTAGAAGCATTCTTGACGACTGATTCAATTTGATTAATTTCATCTTGGCTTGCGCGACCAAACCAGACAGTAATAGAAAATGACAAGATACTTTCAATAACTGCGCGGTAGAAACATGTTAATATTGCTTGAGATAAGCCGAATCGTTTGAGGTGTCTAAGGAAGTACATGCGTTGTTGTGCTTTTTTAATGATGTCAATCGAGTTGTTACACCAGGAGAGATCTTTTGAAACAGTCGAACCCAACATCTTTACAGAGTCGGCTTGTAAGACTTCAGCACCGTCAATGAAAAGGGGGTGGATGGGTGTTTTCTTTTTGCGAAAATCAATGATCATTTCCTTAGTTTTGGATATGTTTAGTACCAGGTTGTTGTTCTTACACAAGCCGACCAGTCTTTGAACTTCCTCTCTATACACAGACTCGTTAGCATTGTTGACACAGCCAATTACAGTGGTGTCATCCGAGAACTTAACCATGTGAACAGATTGGTTACCAGATACACAGTCGTTTGTGAGAGTGAAAAGGAAAGGAGAAAGCACGCAGCCTTGTGGGGCACCAGTGTTAAGAATAACAGGTTTGGAGAGAAAGTTGTTGACCTTGACAGATTGAGGCCTGTAAAGAAGAAAGTTGAGAGTCCAATGACAGATGGCAGGATGCACATTCAGAGATACAAGTTTATCAAACAACTTCACAGGAATTATGGTGTTAAAGGCCGAGCTAAAGTCCACGAATCCTTGCATAAGTACTCGGTTGTTCCAGGTGATTCATAACATAATGTAAACCTAAGGCAACTGCATCGTCCACAGATCTGTTAGTTTGATAAGCAAACTGGTGAGGATCCAATAGACCGGCCGTGGAAGATTTCAGATAAAGGAGCATAATATGTTCAAAAACTTTCATCGCCACTGAGGTAAGTGCCACTGGACAGTAATCGTTCATGGTAGAGACTTTAGCCTTCTTGGGAATAGGTATAATCACAGAAGTTTTAAAAAAAACGTTGGAACTATACATTGTTCTAAAAATGAATTGTAGATGTCAGTGAATACTGGAGCAAGTTGAACGGCACAATTCTTGAATATATATGATGAGATGTTGTCAGGACCCGGAATCATACGACACTATCCGGGTTGATGGGGAAATTGAGAAAATCATAGGCATACAGCTCTCTCTCTCTCTCTCTCTCTCTCTCTCTCTCTCTCTCTCTCTCTATATATATATATATATATATAATATATATATATATATATATATATATATATATATATATATATATATATATATATATATATATATATATATATATATATATATATATATATATATATATATATCTCATAATACATACATATATACATATATACATATCATATATATATATATATATATATATATATATATATATATATATATATATATATATATATATATATATATATATATATATATATATATATATATATATATATATATATATATATATATAATAATAATATATAAAATACTTCTATTGCGCTGAAATCCTCGGGAGTCTCAAGCTCGGCAGCGCACCAAAACAAAAGTGGTTAAGCAGTTAATAATCGATGAGCAGTTCCAGGTGTAAACAGTTGGTACGCTGGGGAGCTATGTATAGTTTAAACAGGTGGATTTTTGCCTACGGCGAAATGTTGTTATATTTCCTACAGACTTAACACTAACAGCGAGTACGTTCCACAGAGTCGGTGCAGCAACTGAAAAAGCTCTAGTTCCGACATTTGTCTTAACACTGGGAACAAAAAGTATGTTAAAATTAGATGATCGAAGCTGTCTGGGCTGTGTTGCAGGAGTGAGCAGTGAATGTAAATATGCTGGTTGCTTGGATGAAAGTGCTTGATAAGTAATCGTACAGATGATATAGTTATACAGTTGTGGAATTTAGACTTATACAGCAAAACAGCATTCGAAACGCAATGCAACGTACAAAGGAATCATTCCTATTCCTTAGATTAAGCAAACGTCCAACGAAGACATTGGATGAAAGCTTAAGGCCAGACACCGAGCCGAATGAAGAGCTGGTGCTGATCTTAAAAGGAAGTTTGCTTAAAGTGCGACAATTTGTTAATATAATATAATTGGACCATTACCTGTTTCTTAAATGGAATGTTTCGGCACGAACGTCATGTTTACAGCGCAGACTTAACGGCGAGGTCGATATTCATGAACAGAAACTGGTATCATGCAAGGCAGTTCACACACTATGAGAAACAGGCAGACAATTAAATTGCTGGATGATTCTTAGACGAAGCGATAGCGCTATGGATATCAGGATATTGATAAAAACGCAAGCGATATGTGGTAAAGTCAGCGCACTCTGCCGCACATGGTTTCAACGTCATCCCGGATACTGGAATAAAATAAAAACCTCAAAGGTAAAAAGTTTTAAAAATGCCCGATAATGTAAGGGCGTATTGACGCCCAATCCCACATTCCAGTGCGGTGGGAGATTTCCCAGAGAGGTCGGTCACGCGGTATCTCCTTCCACATCTCCCGTTCACTCGTCATCCCTGCTACCGCCACCGAAACTTCAAACGGTGACACAACCCAGAAACGGTGAGATAATCTCCCTGTCAACAGGAAGTGAGGGCCTGTCACCCGAAATAGTCACAGGACCCAATCTGTCAGTTAATTTTGGAGGCCGTTAATTGTCCCGGTTGTCTGTCCGTGTCTGCGACGTCGCTGGCTGCGCCGGGCGCCTGCCGCCTTCAGACTCGCTTCCGGTCAACGCACTCGAAAAAACATCAAAAATAGCGGGTCTGACAAATCGCCGAGAAATTTCGTTCCGTGACGTCACCGATCGGTGTTACTGCAATGACGCAACGTGCAATTAGTTTCATCCGAGAGGCAAATAGAGTTTATTTTATTAATAAGACAACGGGTTTATATCGGGATACGATGACGTAAATGTGTAATCCGAGATGGTTTGATATCCCCCAAAATAAAATGAACGCAGACATTATTTGTAACAAATAGGCCTACTACTAAAACAATAGTCATCACCGCCAGATAATTAAAGACTTGAGTTTATTAATTCTGAGACAGATCGTGTTACTATAATAATAATAATAGTTATGCAAAAATGACAAAGTTATATAAGTAAGTGTAGGCCCGAAATACTGGGTATACGAATGGTTCGTCCGCAGTGCATGACGGTAGCGCACTAGGTTTGTAATATGTAGTTAATTGATTGCATTTTGATATAACAACGACTAATTCGGTGGAAAGTTAAAACAAAAGTTTGCCTTCCAAATGTACTGTCGACATTAGTCATGTAATAAATTATCGCTAGGTATATAGGCCTAACATATGTTCAGTTAATTGTGTGTCCCGTTAATTCGTTATACGTTATGTTGTAAAGAGTACAACACGAAGCACTACAAAAAGGCAAGCATTTTAACTTCGCCGTTCTTCGTCGTGCTGGTGACATGCAACGCAACAAATCGAGCTACCCGTGCGGTCATCGACGGAGGTCCGTATTTAGCACAGTATCCGAGCCTAGAAATGAACGTGTTATATTTGGAGACAAACGATAACGCCTTATATATATATATATATATATATATATATATATATATATATATATATATATATATATATATATTATATATATATATATATATATATATATATATATATATATATATATATATATATATATATATATATATATATATATATATATATATATATATATATATATATATATATACACACACACTACATATATATGTGTACCCCATATATATATATGTACCATATATATATATATATATATTATATATATATATATATATATATATATATATATATATATATATATATATATATATATATATATATATATATATATATATATATATATATATATATATATATATATATATATATATATATATATATATATATATATATATATATAAGTGTACACCATATGCACATGTGTCCGTAACCGTACAGCAACAAGACGTCACCTGATTACTACCACAATAGTATGACGTCACGCGGGAGATCTACGGTTGTGCGATTTCATCCGGGGCACCCGCCACAGTAGAATGACGAGGAAGGAATTCCTCGGAAACTCACTATGACGTAGTAGCGTGTAGACCGCGCACTCGCCGGTTCTAGGGCGTAACTGAAACTTAATTAATGACAAAGCTGGACTTGGTAAAAAAGGCGTGGCGACTTCGCGCTAAACTGATTCAAACTATTTATTTGGCATAACACTACTTGAACGGGCGTTGGATAAAATTGAAATAGAAACCCTAATGAAATTGCATTTCAGAAGTGACGAAAACACAGCAGTTTGAACAAACACCAATAATCACAAAAAAAAAGTCATTGACAACAACTATATGCCCCATGGTCAACTATTAGACACTGTCTCGCAGGCTAAATATCTCGGTGTTACAATAACTTCACATCTTCGGTGGAATACCCATATAAATGACATCTCACCAAAGACATGCTATATACTTTGGTATGGAGGCCGCTGTCATACCGCAGGGCAGGTGCTAAGCTCTGCGTGATGCACACAATAGTTAATGGTCTAGTGGGAATATAACTTATAACTCAGTACGCACCTCCAAGAAGTTCATTTTAACACATGAGAGACCAGTATGAACGCTAGTCATTGTGCAGACACCACAGAGATATTGCAACGTCTCGTGTCAAGCAGTGCGCTCATCAATCAATGTATCATTACGCCTTCGAAACCGCACGAACCAATAAAACGCAGACGACATTAAATCATGCATTCGAGACATTCCTCCAAGATGATGTAATAATGACTATGACCATTGATCATTGCGGTGACTTTCAGTGGTTGCGGGGTAGCGCTGCCGTTCGGCGGCGGTGGCGATATCCCGCCCTCTTTGCCATATAAGGTAGAAGTTCGTCCTGTCAATCAACTGCGTCGCGCGCGCGCGCGGTACCGCGCCTCGATTTGGAGGCGTAGGCGGCCGTTTGCTATAAAACACACGTAACCAACGTAGACGGTTCATTCATTCTTTCTGTCGTCTGCGCTGCTAAAGCCGACTGCGTAGCGTTGACAGTGGATTGTACAGTTTGACAGCAGTGTCAGGTCGTCGAGCGAAGTCGTGTTGTTGTTTAATAGCAAGCGTTGTTACGTTGCAATAGCGAATAGATCTTGTCAGTTTCATTGTTGAATTCTTCATCGTAGCGTCGATCTGACTTCAAGAGAATATGAAGCTGGCAATAGTTGGACTTTTGCTGCTCGCTGCTGTAAGTACAAACTTGCATATTCTACGTGTTTATGTAATTGCTTTCCCCCCGGATGATGACAGGACAGTCGTGTGATTTTACTGTTATTCCTTTCAGAACCGCTTTATATTGACATTACTTTTGTTATTACTACTAATTATTGGTGTTGTTGTTATTATTATTGTTATTGCATGAGGCTGCCCCGTGGTTGTAATATCTCAACGCGTCAACCAAATGCCATTCCACATCGGCCGTTTCGCTAAGTCGCCACTGCCTCAGTTCGCTCGGTGCCTGACAGTTGTTGGTCAACATGTGCACGCGGTTTTCGCGCACTAACTGCAGCGTGGTTGAATAATTCCCATAATAGTCGATGGTTAGTGTTGGAATGCACTGGTTCATCAGCCGGTGAAGTGTAATTGCACGCGGTTTTCGTGCACTTACTGCAGCGTAGTTGAATAATTCCCACAATAGTCGATGGTTAGTGTTGGAATGCACTGGTTCATCAGCCGGTGAAGTGTAAGGGGTAAGGCGCTTTGAGCGGTCCTGAAAACCGGATATTGCACATTATCAGAAGCATATTTTATCGTTTACTTGTTTGAGAGATTGTCGTTGAAATGGAACGTTGCCAGAAGTGACCGAGGTCGGACAACGGCGTCGCCTCGAGCTATACGTAGCGCTGTGTGCGGTCGGGACGAAAATATCAACAAATATTGAATATAGCGATATCTCGCTGGCGGCAACGCGTGAATCAGTCGGCTGCGGCTCAATTGACGTCTTATCGCTGACGCCGATCGCGTAGATCCAAAAGGCGGCGTTGTGTCGTCAGGGTGGTCTACGGCATCGCAGCCCCGGGGTTGGTACTCCACGGTAGGGTAGCCGAAGTCTTTGCATACAACGATGTTAGTTGGTGTGTGGTCCGCGTGTGTCCGGTGTCTTGTGTCTTCTCCCGCTGTGTGTGGTCCTCTCTCTCTCTCTCTCTCTCTCTCTCTCTCTCTCTCTCTCTCTCTCTCTCTCTCTCTCTCTCTCTCCCTCTCTCTCTCTCTCTCTCTCTCTCTCTCTCTCATCTCTCTCTCCTCTCCTCTCCTCTCTCTCTCTCTCTCTCTGTCTGTCTGTCTGTCTCTCTCTCTCTCGCTCTCGCTCTCTCCCTCTCCTCTCTCTCTCTCTCTCTCTCTCTCTCCTCTCCTCTCTCTCTCTCTCTCCCCTCTCCCCTTCTCTCTCTCTTTCCCCCTCTCCCTCTCCCCGCCCTCTCTCTCTCCCTCCCCCCTCTCTCTCTCCCCGCCCCCCTCTCTCTCTGTCTCTCTCTCCCCTCTCTCCAAAGTATTATTAGACATAATGATAAACGCACTATGTTATATCAAGCGTCGTGTGGAGGTTATGTTACGATCAGATATAATCCACCCGTCGAAAGGTATTATCTCATTTGCTAACGGATGAACCATTATATCGATAATTACATTGTACAAATAAAACATGTATTCAAAACGGACCTATTATGCATATCTAAAATAATTATGTACGAAATTCCAGAAGTTCCAATGTTTGTATGTTGGTATTTTGTTTGTGCTATATGCATAGTTGTATTTAATACGTGCTGTTTGTGATTAGCGTCATTCTATGTAAAATATCCGATCAGGTTGCAGTAATTAGATACAACTGGGCAGCCACAAGTAACGATATACAAGCCAACGTAGTCCATTGCACCAAACAGCCGACGGCGTATTCAGGTCTTCGTGGAAAAGTCATGATTTCATTCTCAAAACACCTCTCAGATGTCGCAATAGTAAACACTGCAAGACGCAGGGGACGACTAGACTGGAGTCGCTGGCCCCGCGCGGCCGCTCGCACGCGCTGAAGTCGTGCGCCGCGTGCACCCGTGCAGTTTCAGAAAAAAAACTAGTAGCCGAGTATCGGATTTGACGAGCGCTGTTGCTGTCTGTGCCAATAAATGGACGGCTGACAAAAAGCGAGCAACAACGTAGAGTTGAAGCCAAGTGCAGGAGTTAGGACCGCGGCGATTTTTATTGAAGCAATACTCGCTGCAAAGTGACAAATCTAAATAGTTAAGTGTGTAGACAACTATCGCACCACGATAGTCTCCTGCATCTTTCAAATATGCGTGCGTCCACCAGACTCCCGGTAATGCGAATCATGCGCACAAAAATCTTTCTTTTGTCTTGCGCTGCTGGGGAAATAAACATAAGTGCCCTTTACCACTAGGAGACCAAACACACAATAGAAGACAAATTTAGCCTAGGTTGTTGCGCAATCCAGCCTCGAATGGTAATCGCACTCGCTTGGCCTCCAAAGTCTAGTCGCGGTACTTTTTTTTTGGAATTGCACACGGCTCCCTCTGGCGGGGCATGCCGCATCACACAAAAAACACCATAAACTGTCTACCCGCGAAGCTATTCGGAACCGCCTGACTTCAGATAAACTTGCTGATCCGAGTACGTGCGTGTGTACGTGCGTACGTGCTGGCGGGGAACACCTTACACTTACCGGTGGTTGTCCACGCCCACGCCTCTACGGATCAACCAGCCGGTGTAAGGAGAGTGTTCGATAATGTTTCCAGTTTTAGCTCGGTGCGCTATTAATAATGCGGCGAGATTATCGCTATATCCTGATTGACGCCCGCCCGCCCTCGAATACCAACGTCATGTTAACTGCCAACTTCAATGAACACCGCAGTTTCCGGTTATGCCATTTCGCGATTTACGGCAACCGTCGGATGAATCACAATTAAACAACCGCGGCTTAATTAATTAGTGGTTCGGGTGTAGGCAAAACAAGTGGTTACGAATAGGGTTGGTTGTTGGGAACTAAAAATAATAGTACTTTTTGCAAAGCAACCAGTTAGATTTCCCTCGGGTTTATCGGTAAATGAGACAACACAAGCGACAAGCACATTCCGCCGCTTTGCCGAGCCATTCATGACGATTAATTCATCTTGCCCGTTCCGCCACGCCAGTCGTGCAGGATCCAACCAGATACCGTTATATAAACACAACAAACGCGTCTCCGAGCGGCGAAAAACGCGCCGCGCTCGTAGTTATGAAACGACTCGGCGGCGCCCAGCGCGAGACGGATTGAGCCGCTCAGATAACGCTAATCGCCGAGCGGTGTCGCCGGGTCGCGCGTCCAGGCGACGCCCAAGGACCGCTCATAGAGGCCACCGGGTCGGCGACGGCTTCTTGCACCAACTGCGAACGATAGACGACGTTCTTGAAGTGAACTATACGCAAGGACAATGTCGTCACGTCGGCAGTTGGGGTTAACGTCAGGCTAAAGTAAGCAAGAACAACAGCTTCATTATCACCCTCGTTGTCACGACTGACAACCCCATTATCATTAAAAACTTGTTGCTTACAACAAGCGCCATTTTAGACCTTCTTCTTCTTTAGAACCTCACGAATCTCTTTCGGAGTAATTTGATTCTTAGATTCGGTCGTTTATTCACCTGCATTTTTTCTAGTTGTGACTCTACCATTCTACTCAAGTGGCCTTGTTGACGAGTGTCTGATGTCGTTGTTGAGCCTGTGCTGAGACCGCCGCCCGGTCGTAGTTGCTACGTCTTTCCGGCGTTCACAGCTAATAATTGTGACGTCACAAATTACTAAGCAAATCCGGAGTTCTAGCTTAGTATCACAGGATGCTTTACTCAGGAACTACGAACTTCGAGATGTTAAGCTTCTTTTGCGAATTGTACTTCCTTCGTGACATCTTTGTCCGTTTTCTCTTACTTCCCGCGCAAAAAATCAGGCACTGACATTGACCCCGTTATCTGTGGCTAAAGGTATTTATTTATTTACGGACTTGACCAGGAACCATTAAAATAAGGCCGAAACAAGGTTACTCCATTTCCCACCGTCGCCAAAAGACAACATCCGGCGATATCTCGAGTGTCCCAAACAGCAGCCTCTTTGAGTGCTACAAGCCAGTTTGCCGGTGTCGGGTTTGTAATGACTCCGATTTGGGTAACAGTTTGAGCATTTCTTCCCGTTTCTGGTTTTCAATACAGTGACACTGATATTGACCCGCTAACTTACGGGAAATGTGGAATGTTTATTTGTGCTGCAGACAGTTTATTTGCCCAATACACAAAGAAAGATACCTGTCTTGATCTTACAAAAATAATACGCGGACTACGGTAAAGTTCTATACTTGGCAGAGTCTAGACGTTCTCGTGGACACATTGCCTTGTGGAAGGAGAACGCCGATATTAATCAGAGAAGATAAATATTTACGAAGTTTACTACAACTCGTAGTAACGTTGTGTCTATGTTTCGTTCCGTACTTAACAACGCCACGTTTATTTATGTTGCAGGTGGCGATAGAACGGACTACAGCGCGACCAGGTAAGCCACTCTATTGAGCAGCGTCTTCGCAAATCACGTTTACCTTTATAACTTCGCATGAATGCAAAGCATTCTGTATATCCAATAGTGCGTTGCGCAAGTACTTGTTGTTAGCATAGCATGCCTGGAAATATTGTACACAAAGATACGCTATGTGGACGTCGTGTCAGAAAGTCTGAAGACACAAAGGAATCGCCGAGTAATTGCTTGCTTGCACTTGACGGCAACGCCCTCGACGGAATTCGACGTCGCGGGCCTGGATGTTCGACGAACGATTCCAGCGTTAAAGTTACGTTAATGACAAACGACGTATGTCTCGCAACGGGCGCCGAACGTTGACGTGTACGTCTTGGGAAATTGGATGAGTCGGTCGATCGGAACGCCATGCATGTGCATGCATATTTAACGCGAAACGTGTATAGGCAGTGACGCGAGTAGCACGTACGGTGATATGGCCGGACGTTTTGATGGCAACCGTTAGTGTGAAGACGGCATACATTAACACTTATATAACGTGGCATGACACGCTGATAGAGCGTTGGCAATCTGTTCTCAATGTGGTGTCGGTCGTGCATGTAAGCGAAGCTAGCTATGTGTGAAACGCCATCTGAGATCAATGGAGAGTCTGACGGGGCGTTAGGGAACCCCCAAAGTTAGCTCGTCGATACACGGCCAGGCACATAACCAGCACACTTTCTTTGGCAACCCGGTTCATACACTTACAAACATACACGGACTCTCACACGCACATACACGTGCATACACGTACACACACTTACGTACACACACATGTATAAACATATGGGCCTACGTTCACACCCACGCACGCTTTCAGTGCACACATCTGCGCCTGTCGAAATGATTTATACGTTTTACCATGGTCCACAATAATTAACATAACTGTACGACATTTTACAAACATTCTGGTGCGCGTGACGCTATTTTTAATCGCATTGTAAATATTTCTCCTGAAAGGTGTTTATATGTTCATCTTCCAAGAAACTGTTATAATTTGTTTACGACACACTTTAAATGAAAGCGAGCTACGAACGGACGGATACATTTGCTGATGCACACCCATTTTTGCCGTCATTTTATAAATGCGGTTAAACATTTATTCGAACCCCTGAAAGACACTGCATGCTTTGGTACTTCTCACTATTTTATTATACCACGTGACCCTGCGGACTAAACAACACGACCGGCTTAAAAATAGTGCACGTATCATTTACAGAACACGTTATTTTGTTGGGGTCATCTGACAGTATCCGCGGGCTCTGCAAAAGTAAATAAACTCGTTCGGAATGTACATAGACGCTGACGACTCAGGCGTGTAGTTGCCAAACCGGTGTTGACGCCGAGTATAATGAGCTGTCACTACTCATGTCGTGACATCCTTTCGACTATCTCAACAGCCGCCACTTCGTTTCGTAAACACGCGAAATGGTGATTTACATCTTATGATTATGTCGCCCGCGAAGCGTCGGTTTCCCAAGTTTTAGCGGTCGGTAGCTCGGGTTATAGCGTCGTGAAATTAGATGTTGCATTATGGTTCTTGTGCAGGATGGAATTAGCTAACAGTATGACTTAAAAAGCGTGAGATGTACGTGCAAATCGTGAGAACTGGCTACTGCGATGCGATAACGTCGCCCATTATCGCTCTAAAACTCAGTACGCTGTTCCGATCCTTCAGCGCAAATAATTGGAACATACCTAATTATGGACCCATAATACCACCCAACCAAATAATGTATTTCAATTGTAAACGATCATACATGACCTGTATGCCCTATCATTCGTGTTGCATTTGAATCGATATGCCTCGATATGCTTTTGTTGATCGGTGGATGAAGGTCACGTTTTGGAACACGAATAGTCTTCTTTAGTAACTAGATGCTCCAAATTATTCGAAACTCAATTCACGTATTGCAGCAAATACACCGGACACCCGACACGAGCTTCTAAACACACGGCGGTCGGGTAACACACGGCGGTCGGGTAACTCAAGCGAAACTGCTACAGTTGTTACGTCCCTGACGTTGGTATTTCACTGCCGAACCAACAATCGCTCTTCGCATACCAAGAACCAAAGTATATAGTTGCTGTGCTATATCGCCGACAACGATTCCAGGGGAGCGCGGGATTCTTGCAAATAAACCGCTTATGTGATAAGTATTCGTATAAAAACCTGCCGAGTGACGCACGCAGAAAATAATTTGCGGTTTCTTGCTGGGAACTTTGCCATATTTTAGAAGTAGTGGAAACTGAGTAGATCAGAGAAAGAAAATGGTCGATAAGATGGTTTCGATGTATAGCGGAGGAAACTACTTTGTGTTGGTCCAGATACGGACCCGTAGCGAGTAGCCACTTTACCTACACGATTACGTAGGCATTCATTACGTAAGAATACCTACATACACACTCGGCTAAGAGTGGATTGGGGTTACTATGTGGATGTGTGGTCCCCCCTCACCCCTGTACGACCCGAATCACCCTAACTAGGGTCGACACTTCTGGTACAAACGCACTAGCTGGGGTTCATTTGCGGGCGCGTTAACGCCATATCTAGAGTCGTTGAAGCCCATTACGCCGAGTGCTTCAATAAATTATGCGTGTCAGGCGTAAATACACTGGGGATGTCTCCGGAGTCGCGTAAAGGTGTCTTAAGTAAGTAAACGTTGACTGATCGTTTCTTCTGCACCTGCGGCCAAACCGCAGTCGGTGTTTAACTCAACGATGTTGTGTCAGTTGCACCGATACTTTACTTCCCGCGATATGGCAATCGTCAAGCAAAAATCGCCACTTGAAGGTCGGCAATAAAACCATGGATAGGGTTCTCGTCCAAATTCGGTAATCAATGTGAGCTATGACGTCATCTTAGTAACGCCAGTCGACAAACTGAAATCATAAGCAACGATAACAACAGAAAGGGCGACTAAACTATAAAGGCTCCACTGCCGAGATAACATTAACGTCGGTTCCCGCCCCATATGTCCTCGACACGCCCCCTCGTGACACGCACCTTAACACAATCGAATGAATATAGTACAACATGCGTGGGAACAATAGTGGAACAATAATACCATGTTGTGGTTCTTAGAAGACCGATAAAACAAGTTATGCGACGCGATACGAACTGGCGCCCATTTATCCGCGTATCTCTGAGCACGTTCCTTAACGCTGAGTCATAGTTGACTGTGTCACCGGGGTCACGTGGTGGCTCGGGGGCGGAATGGTAAACTTTAACTAGTGGCTGTCCGTTGTGGTACCCGTTCAACGTAAAGCATACTTTCCAATAAAATAAAAATACTCACACCAGAACACACACGCAACCCTCTCATAAAATCACATTTTGTTATTATACATTCATACAGTAGCATACGTATCGTAGGCAAGGCGGTCGATCTAAATGTAGTTTCGCCATGTTGCAGCGTCTGCATGCGGAGGCAAGCCGGCTGATGTCGTGTTCGTGCTCGACACATCGAACAGCATCTGGGCGCCAAACTTCCAGCGCCAACTGCAGTTCGTGCGTAACGTTGTGTCGCTGTTCCGACTCGGCAAACGTCACATCCGGGTCGGCCTGGTGACGTACAGCGATCACCCCCGACTACAGTTTCACCTGAATCGCTTCCGCAAGAAGAGGAATATGAAGCGCGCCATCTCGCGGGTGCGGCAGGACGGAGGACTCTACACGTACACGGGCGACGCCATCAGGTATGGAGCGCCAAATGTTGACGACCACACCTTGTTAGTTTGTCCAGGGGGACGTGTACGGTTCATATAGCATTTAAGTAGATTTTGACCAAAATATAGACTGATGCTGGATATAATTACATATTGCCCATTAAAGTTTATTAACCGAGCGTACGGTGTACATAAATGAATCAGTAAAATATATTCTACATGGAAGTGTATAAGTACTTAATTACTTTCATTTTATAAAATAATAAATGTTTATAATGCGAAACTCATTTTATGACTTGTATATAAATACGTCATTTAATCTGTCGTAAAATGTGTCACGACCCTTAGAAAGATAAACATATATATTTATTTAGGTGTATCATTCATACATTATTATTACCATTATGACAATTACGTTAACGAGTCCGGCTCTCCACTCGTAGGTTCGTGCGACAGAACTGCTTCACGGCGGCGGCGGGTGCGCGGCCCGACATCACGAAGATCGTCATCGTGCTGACGGACGGCCTCTCCTACGACCCGATCATCACAGCCAACGAGGCGAAGCAGGCCCGAGCCGAGGGCCTCCATCTGTTCGCCGTCGGCATCGGCAATAAGGTCGACGTGAACGAGCTGAACGACATCGCGAGTCAGCCGAGCGATTACTACCGGTTCATGGTAGATGGCTTCGCCGGGCTGAAGAAGATCAAGTCGCTGCTGGCCATCAAGACTTGCTCCGGTGAGCTGCACTTCCGGGAATAGTGTTTTGTCGTTTTGCATTTTGAACAACAATTCGTCTCAACGATTTAATGTTTTTTTTTCGCAAAAAGGAGTTGTCCGATGTCGAAATTATGTATGTTGTGCAATTATATTTTATACAGTCACATGGTGTGAAAAAGATTATACGAAACTAAGGAAAGCCAACACACGTGACATAATTAAATATCGTTTTAAGTTTCATTTCACCTTATATATGTTATATGTTGGTGGTATAAAAGTTACTTTCCCGTCGTTGCAGTCACCGACCCCCCACCAACGACAACGACCTCCATGCCATCGTCGTCGACCCCCGTGGCCTCGTCGACCCCGGAACCCTCGACGACCCAGAAGTCGTCTCCCCTCCCTGTCGTCTCCTTCGTCAACCGCATGCCCGTCGTCCTGCCCCGGCCCAACATCCTGCCGCACGTGCCCGGCGAGAAGGACTACGCCGGCGCGCGCTGGGGCACGCTCGAGTCACGTGGTCGCGACGTGACGTCACTCGACCTGAGCGGCAAGAAGAAGGAGGGTGATATCGACAACACGGCCGGCGTAGACGTCACGCACCACCGCCTCGGACTTGACCAACAGGGTGAGTTGCACACCGGTTGCACCTCTCACGTGTCACGTGGTCATTGTACTTAAAAAGGGATCTATGCTATCAGTTGCCATGGCTGACCGCAAGATACCGATGAGAATGACCCACACATCAGTATCATCATCATCATCGTCCTCATCGCCATCATTATCATCATCATCATCGTCATCATCATTATCATCATTAGCATCTCAAACAGTGGCATATTTTGGAGCATTGGGCCTAGTCCTTTTAGCTTAGCTTTGTAACGGCAACAATTCTACATCCGATAAACATCACAAACTGTTTACACATCTATGTCCCCTCTTTTTAAACATAAACCAAAGATTTGCGCCAGTCTATTCAGCACATATCATTACACGCACTCACCGACGCCGTCCTCGTGTACAGGCTGCATCCCGACGGGCGACCTTGACCTCGTGTTTGTCGTCGACCCGAAGACCGGCGCCACGGCCGAGAATCGCGCGCTGTGGAAGTTCGTGCGTCAGATTGTGGCTGGCCTCGACCTCGACAAGGGCAATGCGCGGGTGCGCTTCGTCCGGGACTGCCTCGACGTGCCCGAGATCGCCCTGGATCGGTTCCTCGACAAGACGCAGCTCTTGGACGAGTTGTCCCAGAAACAAGAGACGACCTCCCCCACGCCTGAACTCTTCCGTCGGATGACGCTCAAGCTGAAGGACGTCGACGGAGACAAGCCGGCCAACAGCGTGCTGAAGCGGCGTAAGGTGAGCACACGTCAGCCTCAATTATCGCCCGGTTGTTAAGCTCTGTTAATTATTTATTTTAAACTATGTTGTATCAGTGGATACAAAACTCTGAGGAATTCCATGTGTTGGTTTCACACTTTAGCGTCGCGCTTCGTGGGCGTTTTAATTAAAATGTATCTGCTACAAAAATGAGTTACTCTTAGAATGCTAAGATTGCACTGATTTTTGGCTACATGCTCTAAATTGTCATCATCTGTCACTCACAGTGGGAACACATTGTCTCTTCTGTAAACTTAACAGAGGCATCCGCTCCTGTATAGTCCGTACACTTGACAGAAACATTTAGTCCTACGCTCTCTCTGTGTGTCATTGTTTGGTATAACAAAACTTCATTTGTGGCTTCATTTGTGGCTTCATTTGTGGCGAGGATGTCATCGTCTTCAACTGTCCTGTCATTTTCCATCTTCAAAATTAATATAATCGCGATAAACCATTCCTCTAATATTCGCCAATGAACGTGTGTGTATGTCACGAACCCGTAAGTAAACCAACTACCTGTCGCTAGGTGGCCGTCTACCTGACGGACGGCGCGTCGGGCGACCTTGAGACGACCTTGCGGGAGGCACAGTCGGCTCGCTTCGACAACGGAGTGGAGATCTACGGTGTCGGGGTGGGGGCGGGCATCAACCCGACCGAGCTGAGGGCCATTCCCAGTTGTCCGACCGACTCGCACCTGCACACGGTACCCGACCACAAGTACCTCTACACGCTGGCGCACAGGCTCACGCAGCAGTTATGTCTCGGTAAGCACCGTGCAATCATCTCGCGAAATTGACCAATAGCTCGTACACGAATCAACGTAACACTGCAAATCCTATCCATATACTATAACACACTGTATCCCATAATACTGATAGTACAATGCTGTAGTATGTGGAGTGGAGTCTATTGTGGTATATATCCTTTAAAAAAAACACTGATATTAGTTTGTATTATAGTGAATCGACAGAACGATGGTTCATGCAAATGTCAGAACAACATAGCATTCCGTAATCCCGCTAACCAATCGCAACGTCTGAATTGGGAACCATGTGACGTGTGACGTAGCGCATTCCATCCGGACAAATGGAAACGCAAACTCCCCACTCACCATTGCTGAGTGGGACTGTGGATGTAAACACAGCATGGACCAAAACCGTCGTTCCACAGCGAACAATAAGGCATGTGCGGTGCGAAAATAAAGCACAGCGTGCTGACTTTTCTTGTACATACTTGGCCGCGCTATCGTCGTCGAAGCATCCTAAGAATGATTTGTTTTATCTTTCAGGGTCAGAACACTCGTGAGCCAAAGCCGTGGAGAAAAACCGCGAATAAACATTGTAAATAGACTCGTAAATCGACACTTCCGAGCGGCTATCAGCGGCGCCAGTCGACGGACGCCGTGAAACCGCCATTGGTCGCTGCCCTGTGCGTCTCCAAGACCCTCGTAAATACTCAACATGACCCTTGAAACACCACTGCTGGAGAGAGGGCGAGCGTTTTTGAAACGACTGTCTGCGCATGCTATACGTGTCCAGTACCACAAATGCTCACAGAGCCGGCCTGGGTGACCATGTTGTAACCGAAAAAACCACGATAACTGCTAACGACAACACTCCATGAAGACAGCGCTCCGATAGAAGATGGTCAAGTCTCGGTGCGGAAGCAAACTATGACACAGTGTGTCGCCACCAGACTGCTCTGGGTGACTCCCCTGTATGAAAATCACGTTGTAGCATTCGGGCTTATGTGCGACCACAAAACTCTTACAATGCTGTTAAAATGTTCGTCCTATCTCGCCCATACTGCATGTGGCGTTCTTGCATAGTCACAATTATGCATTCTGTGAGCATTCTCATTCACGATATCGCAAGAATGTTAAGATATGTTTTGTTACGGGACAGTCGTATGTAGTTCTTGCTGCGGATATTACATTGCTACAGCTGATCAAAGCTGATATCGTCTCAATCTTGTATATAAAGCAGACGCTGTAGAAGATTTCCGCGGCCATCGCGGCTGGTATTAAAACCCTCTCTGCGACGAGGGAGCTCTATGTTGGATTAGGCAGACCTACCTAAATGAAACGGACGAAAACGAGGCTAGCCATTTGTTATCGTAATCAGTATTCTGGTATATGTTGTATATATAGAAATAGGTCAATTTATGTCGATAAATGTTAGCGTACTGTAGTTATTTATTTATACATTGTGAGTACGTCTTTAGGTAGTCATGCTGTAAATTCGTCGGCCCAGAATCTCTGTTACTGTCCGCAGATATCATGTTAACGTTAAACCACCGGGTACAATGGTAACCGTCGCACTTTATAGCAGTGCTGACACGAGTTATTATTGTATAGTGGCATCCTCTTGTGGTGGACGCTGAAGACAAGACAGTGACGTCACACTTTTGACGTCACGAATGCTTCAACTGGCACCACAGAACGACAGGCCATCAAGCTGCGGGTTAGAATCACACTGTATACGTGTGTGTGTGTGTGTGTGTGTGTGTGTGTGTGTGTGTGTGTGTGTGTGCGTGCGTGCGTGCGTTTGTGCGTGTGTGTGTGTGCGTGCGTGTGTGTGTGTGCGTGTGCGTGCGCGTGCGTGTGCGTGTGTGTGAGCATGATATTCAATGGTTAAATAATGGTTTGTTTTATAATTGAGTGCAAGTGTTGGGAACGAGACAGGGTAGAGTGGAACTTCATAGCCTATTTATCCGAAGTTGGGTCACGACGGTGTTATATACACGACGGTGTTATATATTGTATATATGGACGCTCCGTTGCCTGCGTGACACTGTAGTGGACATTTCAAGTCGCTTGTAAATAATACTGTTCTACTATATGTAAATAATGCATACTGTCATTGGAATAATTAATAAAGTGTATGTGCAAAACTGAGACGTTGAGTATGAGTATGTATACACGGACGTATGAGTATGACTAAGTGTTCAGGAAGATTTAAGTCTTTTTGACTACCCAATGCAACATATAACACGCTACTACATTGTGTTAACTAGCAAAAATGCCCATCCTCTGGAGGGGATAACTTGAATGTTCGTGTTTATAAAATTTCAGGAAACACCAGCCAAGCAATAATTCTCGAATTTGCGACGTAATACTGACAGTTATAGCAACATGTAGCGACGCCTTACCTTGTATGACGTCAACATGTAGCGACGCCTTACTTTGTATGACGTCAACATGTAGCGACGCCTTACCTTGTATGACGTCAACATGTAGCGACGCCTTACCTTATATGACGTAACTTCGGACAATCGAAAAAAGACAGATTACTTTGTCAACAGTTGTACGTTATTTGGTAATTGTTGACGTAGCTTTGCGGACAGTTGTACGTAGTAACTACAAGAGTAATTTTATTATTCGTTGAGAGGGTAGTTGCAGGGTGAATTTCGAAAAAAAATTTAATGACGACGACCCGACGGTGGGGTCGTAGATGAACCCCTGAAAGTTTGACGCCCGAAATACTAACCTTCTAGGAGGAGTAGCATAGCATACAAACATGTATACAAACATACATACATACATACATACATACATACATACATACATACATACATACATACATACATACATACATACATACATACATAAATATATACATACATACATACATACATACATACATACATACATACATACATGTATACAGACTTACATACATACTCATGGTGGATCATAATAAGATAAAAACACGTAGCTAATGGTAGTTTTCATTATAGCATTTACACTTTATTCTACCTTATGCATACATTGAAAATACCAATACAAATATCATCAATTGAACTACAAATTGTAAAAGTTAACGCACTATTGTGCACAGAAAACACGAGTAAACGAACTACGAGTGTAATAAATAGTTTGCTGTAATCTGGTGAATAACGCGATGTTGTGGTCCAAACACGTCAACAAAGCCTAGGGGGGTTAACTTCGAATGTAACGTGTAGTCTCGAATAAAAAAACTCCCTTTAGCAGATACGTTCCCAGTATCCATCACCTCACAATCACCCCTTCCCGGTCGTGCTAGGGCATATTAGTCAAGGTCGTGGCAAGGCTGGACGTCGGCGAAGCCAATTTGGACGGCGTTGAGCGAAACGTTGGTTTCCCGTCGGCGCTGAGGGAGCCACACGGCGCATCCGAAGACGTCTCGCTATCGCCCGGCTCCACCTGCAAAGTTGAGCCAACAGGCGCCCAGTGATACACGCAATGTACAATGATTTTCAGTTATCTGATGCGCAGCTGGTTGAGGATTTTGTATAGATAAAATGCTAAAAAAATTATCTTAATTTCAATTACCAATTCCATATTGAAATAACAGTGAACAGAGCAACTATAGATATGCTCAACGGCAATTTTTTTAGAGCAGCCTCATTTGATTTCTACATATTATGGTACATATTGGCAAACAACTATGATATACGCAACATATTATATCTTATTGATTATATGTAGATAATCATTTAAGTTAAGAAGTTACATGATGTAATTGAAATTGGAGTTTCAATTCTAATTACAGTGTAATTGACTCAAAGTCCGGTCATAAAACTAGCAGGTTTTATTTTATCGCGAAATCGTGTATTAAAAAATGTAAAGGTCACAATAGTAGTAACAAACACGTCTTGTATGGATATTATTATTAATATTATTATTAACCAACCGAGATGTTATAAATAATTACTATTAATAAATCCAGAATCGCAAAGTCAAACAAAGTTAAACACAAATTGTGGTACATTCTCTCTTTCGTAATGTCATCATCAGGGCTCTGTAAAATGTCACCTTTAATAAAGCGGATTGTGAACAGGTGACATTGTTATATTGATTTGCAAATTGTATTTGTTCGTATCCGTAAGATGGCGCCACGCGTTTGTTAGGATTGTGCGGAGGGGGAAGGGAAACATTTTACGATACTGGTCGTAGACATCTAATGACACTTCTGTTGCGCACAGACTTACATTTCTGGTGGCGGTTAGGCGGCATAAACACGTGTCGCTGATGGAAGGATCCGGTTTGATTTGGCGATAAATAAGAGCGGTGCAACTGGATGTTTGTCTTACACGACATAAACTACTTTTTGCCGACGCTTGCAGACAACCACAACCCGCTTTGTTAACCAGCGCCGTACCTGTGACGTCACGCTCGGGCTGACGAGAGAAGGCAGTCCTCGGCGCATATGCGGCTTGGTCGCGCGCCTGCGGTTGAAGCCTGTGTTGCTGCGGTTGAAGCCTGTGTTCTGCTGGCCCTTCTGGTTGATGGCCGAGTGCTCCGCTCGGCGGCGCTCTCTTAGCTACATGCGAGAGCCGAACAAACCGACTTAGGAGTTGTGCAAATATTGTGGGAGCGACAACGTCCACTTCGATTATCGCAAAACAACTGGAAGGTGTGTTTTAGAGATTTTCTCCCGGCTGAAATAATTTTGTAATAATTGGCTTTCCATTCACTGCATTGGCAATGCGTATACAGTGGTACCAATTATCATTCCATGGTTATTTCGATAGGGTGTGGGTGGTGGGGGAGTGATCATATCGAAACTATTTTGGGATTATAGTTTGTATATATTTGCTTAGTTCATTAGACGTAGAGCGTGCGTGCGTGCGTGCGTGCGTGCGTGCGTGCGTGCGTGGCGTGAGCGAGCGAGCGAGCGAGTGAGTGAGTGAGTGCGGCGTGTGTGCGTGCGTGCGTCCACTGAGAGCGTTCTCTCACCTCGACGATGGTACTAGGCGGCCGGGGACGCCGCTCGACGGGAAAGAGTGTATGACACGGCAGGGACTGGTAGACGCTGTACTGCAATAGGAGGGACAATCACCAGTGTTACTGCTGTACACTTGGATTTGAGCTTCGTTTGTAGCAAAACGGGACATTAATTAATGTACATCCACGTTCACATTGGCCTTTCAAGAGAGGTAGCGTGACATTGGTCTTTCAAGAGAGGTAGCCTGACATTGGTCTTTCAAGAGAAGTAGCCTGACATTGGTCTTTCAAGAGAGGTGGCCTCACATTGGTCTTTAAAGAGAGGTAGCCTCACATTGGTCTTTAAAGAGAGGTAGCCTCACATTGGTCTTTCAAGAGAGGGAGCCTCACATTGGTCTTTAAAGAGAGGTAGCCTCACATTGGTCTTTCAAGACAGGTAGCCTCACATTGGTCTTTCAAAAGAGGTAGCTTCACATTGGTCTTTAAAGAGAGGTAGCCTCACATCGGTCTTTAAAGAGAGGTAGCCTCACATTGGTCTTTCAAGAGAGGTAGCCTCACATTGGTTTTTCAAGAGAGGTAGCCTCACATTGGTCTTTCAAGAGAGGTAGCCTACTAATGGTCTTTCAAGAGACGTAGTCTCACATTGGTCTTTCAAGAGAGGTAACCTCACATTGGTCTTTCAAGAGAGGTAGCCTCACATTGGTCTTTCAAGAGAGGTAGCCTCACATTGGTCTTTCAAGAGAGGTAGCCTCACATTGGTCTTTCAAGAGAGGTAGCCTCACATTGGTCTTTCAAGAGACGTAGCCTCACATTGGTCTTTAAAGAGAGGTAGCCTCACATTGGTCTTTCAAGAGAGGTAGCCTCACATTGGTCTTTCATGAGAGGTAGCCTCACACTGGGCTTTCAAGAGAGGTAGCCTCACGTTGGTCTTTCAAGAGAGGTAGCCTTACATTGGTCTTTCAAGAGAGGTAGCCTCACCGCGGTCTATTTAAACAATACTGAATCCCTATTCCTGTCATTCTCTATAATCATTCACAAACGTTAACCTCACCTATAAGACAAGACAAGACAATCCAGTGCTGTCCCGTGACTTATAGGCCCGTCTGACTGCCCAATTAGTCGGCCGACACGCGTGACCGATTAGCCTGGCCAGGCCTACGATTGTTTCGGTCGAATTGGAGATGATCAAATTTGACCGACATTTGACGGCGATGTTGAGACACTGAGACACAATTTAGACACGTCGCTCGTCTAAACGCACACGTAATGTAGCTGCATATTGCCATGCGAAACGGTGTCGCCCGACCAATTGAGTCACAAATCGCTCGTGTAAACCGGCCTTTAGTCGTCTGGTGGCAAGAAGCAACGATGAGGGACGATACCTGCGTTGGTGGGTGGTGTGTGATCTCCTTGAGGAGCGGCAGAGGCTGATGTCTGCGGCCGGACGAGAAGTTCTTGCCGAGGATGTTCTCCCGTTTTCTCGTCGGCAGCATGTTATTGATGTCCGAGTGGTCTTGGATGATCGCTTCGAACTCCTTCAACACCTCGTCCCGCTCCACCTCCTCTCTCGTCCGGTCATCCACCGGGATGTTCGAGCCGTACAGCTGCAAACGAACGACTGACCAGTGTACATCTACGGTTACTTGTGGGCTTTATTTGGCCGAGAGTCGTAGGGCCTATCTGGTCGCCAGTGTTTAGTAATTAAGGAAACCATAACATTTCGTCGTCACCTGAAGACCTTTTTAACCGTGCGTTCACTGAAATCTTAGCAACTAAATTCATCGGCTGATGCGGGAGTTGGGACAACGTTAAATGTCACATTTGTTCGGTTAGGTCCACCGGGTGTGACACAAACACCACAACTGTAATCCACGCTGATTCACGGGGATCCACGGCGGTTCACGAGGATCTACGGCGATTCCCGAGGATCCACGGTGATTCACGAGGATCCACGGTGATTCACGAGAATGAACGGTGGCAGTGATCGTGCACTGGTGTGGGTTAGCGGAGAACAACAACGACACAAGCTACTGCTTTGAGAATATAAAACATTCCAATAAAAAAAATGTGGATGTGGGTGGGTTGATGTGTATGGGGTCCACATGGATTGTAAAAAAATGGAAAGGTATATTTTTAGAGACTTCCCCGGTTGAAATTTGGCAAATAATCAGCTATCTTTGGAAATGCTCGTACTGTGCCTCACATTTTCCGTTTTGCTTTGTTTGGGGGTAGTGGCATGGGTTGGTTTGCTCAATCATATCCAATGTGTTATTAGATTATTGGATTTTTTATATCTACGAAGTCACTCAGCATGACAACGCACCATCTTGGCGAACGGGTACCACACGTAGACGTAGCGATGCATGTCCTTCCAGCGCCCAACCCCACCCTCCTGCATCACGCGCAGGGTCGTGGCCGAGGCCTGTCGTCTCACGTCCGCCGGGATGTGGTTGGCCATCTTCGTGTGGCGTCGTTCGCGGTCCGCACTCTCCGCCTGCGCCTTCGCCCGCGCCTGCGCCTATTGGGGTACACGATTAGTCGGTGAACAGGCAGGCAGGCCGGCAGGCACGTACGCACGTACGCACGCACGCACGCAAGCACGCATGCAAACACGAACGCAGACAGAGAGACAGTTGTTGGCAAATGTAGTTATTTCGGAATGTACCAGCAGGTAAATGGGAAAATTCTCACATAAAAATTCAGTGCTTAGGAACGTAGGCGATGCCTCGAAAACGCCAAACAGCTCTTACATTGGTAGAAGGCGCAACATACATGTTTGCGGAACGATTGACTTGCGGTGTCGGAAAGACTAAAGCGGTTGTTATACGCTGCACGATTGACTCGAATGAAACCATCCGATTGTATCGCAAACGATCACATCGTAGCGCGTGTCATACCACACGATTATCTGTGATACGAATCACCCGTACGATTCCGAGTTTAGGAAGTGTTCTAAATTTGATTCGATTCTCTTGGACGAGCAGTGGGATTGGCCAATCCGAGCACATCATGGCTTATCTCCCGACCTCCTTGAGAAAATGGCGGAAGCTTCGATTCGGCTATCATCCTCACTTCAATTACTGATCGAACTTTATCATGGACGACTGGCTGTGGAGAGTCTCTAGCCCATCACACAAATATAGAGACAACGCTCGCGAGAAGTTTGCAATCTCCAACATCAGACCACTTTTGCCAAAATGAACACTGCACCGTTGAGAAACGATATTTAAAGCACCTACAATACATATATAATATTCACGGCTCTGAAATTCGGCATATGAAAAGATTTGGCGTCTTTTTGAGAAATATATTTTTAGATAGTTGTGGATTTTGTTTGTTTTGCATACCTTCCCAGCATTCATAAGTAATATTTAAATATTACACCAATTATACCGCCCTGATGTTAAAGGTGTTTTTAACCTTGGATATAGTACTGTAGTATGCCTATGTAAGATATGCCAATGTAATGTATGCCTGTGTAATGTATGCATATGCCTGTGTAATGTATGCATATGCCCAGTGATACACGCAATGTACAATGATTTTCAGTTATCTGTAATGTAATGTATGCTTATGTAAGGCATGTCTATGCAATGTATACATATGTAATGTATGCCTACGTAATGCATGTGTAGTGTATGCCTATGTAATGTATGCTATGTAAGGTATGCCTATGTAATGTATGCTTATGTAATATATGCCTATGTAAGGTATTCATATGTAATGTATGTCTATGTAATGTATGCCTATGTAAGATATGTCTATGTAATGTATACATATGTAATGTATGCCTATGTAATGCATGCCTATGTAAGGTATGCATGTGTAGTGTATGCCTATGTAATGTATGCTATGTAAAGTATGCTTGTGTATTGTATGCCTATGTAATGTATGCCTATGTAAGGTATGCCTGTGTAATGTATGCCTATGTAATGTATGCCTATGTAAGGCATGCCTGTGTAATGCATGTCCATGTAATGTAAGCTGCTGTGGGTGCAATTTTAATATCGGCCTAAACTTTGTTTGAAGGTGTGGTATTTGTGGTTGCTTATAGTTGATTATAAATGTAGCTTTGTGAATTCAATATTGTGAATTCAATAACACATTAAAAATAGTATGTTTTTTTCTGAATAGTCTGTAAAGTGGTCAATGATCCAAATGCAAAAAGCATCCGATGTAAAAATAGCTGATTAAGAGCGGAAATCGCGTAATAGCTGCCTGACGGAGTACGACTGATCTAACTGAACAGTGACGTAATAGCTGCCTGACGGAGTACGACTGATCCAACTGAACAGTGACGTAACAGCTGCCCGTTGGAGTACGACTGATCCAACTTAACAGTGCCGTAACAGCTGCCCGTTGGTGTACGAATGATTCGATTGAACAATGACTAATAGCTGCCCGTTGGAGTACGACTTATTCGATTGAACAGTGACGTAATAGCTGCCCGACGGAGTACGACTGACCCTATTGAACAGTGACGTAATAGCTGCCCGACGGAGTACGACTGCTCCGATTGAACAGTGACGTAATAGCTGCCCGACGGAGTACGACTGCTCCGATTGAACAGTGACGTAATAGCTGCCCGACGGAGTACGACTGCTCCGATTGAACAGTGACGTAATAGCTGCCCGACGGAGTACGACTGACCCTATTGAACAGTGACGTAATAGCTGCCCGACGGAGTACGACTGACCCGATTGAACAGTGACGTAATAGCTGCTAGACGGAGTACAACTGATTCGATTGGAAGGTGGCGTAATCGTAACGTGTGTCAGCTCGTACGATATAGTCAGACCTATTCACTCGTACGAGTCTATTGGATCGATTGTATCGTAACGCTTAGCTTAAGAGTTAAACGTTAAGCCAGAAGCAATTAACTATGGCGTACTTGAGTTTTTGGTTACGGTTAAAAGTAATGAAAACATGCTGTTACATTTATAAACCAGACATAACACTACAAATGATACATTTGACGCGACGCTAGCCGATCCCTAGTGCAGCGTCCACCGTACCTCTCTCTTCTTCCTCTCAGCCGCTTCTAAGTCTTGTGATGGTTTCCTGGATGATCTCCGCTTTGGCTCTTGACCGGGCTTCTTCAACGTGTCAGCCTTGTGTCTGATCTTCGGGACCGGTACACCCCCAATTCTCAAATTCGGCCACCAGGTGGCAGCTGGCGTCTGTTTCGCGTAGCTCCAGGGGATCTTGCGGTCGAAGATGCCGATGAACTGGCCGCGAACACGCCACAGACGCAGGGACGCGTCCAGGCTGCTCGACACGATCATCTCGCCGTTGTCTATAAACTGCAAGGAGTTCTGCCATTGACAATAGCGGTACACCCTATTATTTACCATGGCGGTACACAAGTACACAAATAAACACGTAATCTCGATAAATTTAGTTTGCTAAATTGTCCTGTAGCCCGTCAAAATACGTTCGCTAATCTAATAATCACAACAATTTCCGTGATCGCACAACATCGACGCATATACCTTTGGTGCAACCGCAGAAGTATTGCGATATGTAATAGGTGGCTGAACAGATATCAATGAAACGAAGTTATATTTTTAGTTGGCGATGTGACAAAACATTTATTTAATAAACTAATTTAGTCACATTTATTTCTCATGGGTAACATCTCCCTCGGAAGAGGAACAGTGGGGCGGCATAGTTCAAGATGACATAACAATTGTGAACAAGGTAATTAAAGCATGACACTTGGCAGATGTGTAGAAAAATATATAAAGATAATTTTTAGATAATGGGCCATCTGAAATTATACATACAACTGACAACATCAGGAATATTATTATAATTACTAACATTTATATAGCGCCATATATCCGGGACCAGCCCGTTCATAGGCGCGTACACACATTATAAGATGTACATGGAATCATAAGAAGAGTTTAAGAAATATATGTATATATATATATATATATATATATATATATATATATATATATATATATATATATATATATATATATATATATATATATATATATATAATATATATATATATATATATATATATATATATATATATATATATATATATATATATATATATATATATATATATACATCGGTAAATGTAATTGTTGACTAAACTTAAATAGACTAGCTATATTAAGTAGCTAAGATACATGGCAAAGTGACTTAAATATAAAAAATACTAAATAAATAGCTATGATATATTAAAATTTATTAAAATATATCATATAATAAATACATAAATAAATATATTAAAAAATGAAATACATGTTCATAAAAAAAAAAATTCCTAAAGCACAGTTTCTCAGTGGAAGTAAGCCAGCTTAAATAAATGAGTTTTAAGGAGTCTTGAACTTAGTTAGATTGTCTATTTGTCGCGTGTTTTCTGGCAAAGAGTTCCAAAGTGTAGGTGTAGGTGCGGACACCGAGAACGCTCGCTTGCCGTAGCCCTCTAGGTTGTAGCGCGGAACTACCAGCAGGTGCAGATCAGTAGATCGAAGCTTGCGGGTTGGCAAGTAGGGTGTTATAAGATCTCAGATATACCCTGGTGCAAGACCATGCAAGGCGGTAAATACGAGGACCAGTAGTTTATACTGGACCGTGCAGCTCGATCAACACAGGCGTTATGTGCTGGTGCTTTCGCTGTCTTGCGATCAGTCTGGCCGCCGAATTCTGCACCATCTGCAGCTTGTTCACGAGTGCCTTCGTGATGCCGTACAACACTGCAGCTTGTTCACGAGTGCCTCCGTGATGCCGTACAACACTGCAGCTTGTTCATGTGTGCCTTCGTGATGCCGTACAACACTGCAGCTTGTTCACGAGTGCCTCCGTGATGCCGTACAACACTGCAGCTTGTTCACGTGTGCCTCCGTGATGCCGTACAACACTGCAGCTTGTTCACGAGTGCCTCCGTGATGCCGTACAACACTGCAGCTTGTTCACGAGTGCCTCCGTGATGCCGTACAACACAGCAGCTTGTTCACGAGTGCCTCCGTGATGCCGTACAACACTGCAGCTTGTTCACGAGTGCCTCCGTGATGCCGTACAACACAGCAGCTTGTTCACGAGTGCCTCCGTGATGCCGTACAACACTGCAGCTTGTTCACGAGTGCCTCCGTGATGCCGTACAACACTGCAGCTTGTTCACGAGTGCCTCAGTGATGCCGTACAACACTGCAGCTTGTTCACGAGTGCCTCCGTGATGCCGTACAACACTGCAGCTTGTTCACGAGTGCCTCCGTGATGCCGTACAACACTGCAGCTTGTTCACGAGTGCCTCCGTGATGCCGTACAACACTGCAGCTTGTTCACGAGTGCCTCCGTGATGCCGTACAACACTGCAGCTTGTTCACGAGTGCCTCCGTGATGCCGTACAACACTGCGTTGCTGTAATCCAGTCGTGATATCACTAGGGCGTGGACTACTGTCTTACACGCATCAGCAGTAAGACAATAGCTAATCTTTGAAATAACGTAAAGATGATAGTACGCTGCCTTGCGCATGCGCGACACATGTGACGACATTGTTAGTCCGCAGTCGATCGTAATCCCGATGTTGCAGATGGTCGGTGATGGAAGAATGTTACATCCGCATACATTAACACACGAGACGTCTTGCTGGTGTTTACGATTTGGTCAGACATCCACTGCCTCGCTTCTCCGATGCATCGCTCGATGCGATCAACCGCATCAGTAGCTTCTCCATCCCGTGTTCCACTCAGATCTACATACAGTTGAGTGTCATCTGCATAAAGATGGTATTGTAGGTTATGCTTTCTGAAGATAGCACCCAATGGCAAAGTGTAAATGGGAAAAAAATTGGGCTCAGCACAGACCCTTGTGAGATGCCAGATTCGATCAACGTTCTCTGGGAGTGGTGGCAACAAACGCATACAGTCTGGGTTCTGTTCGACATGTGTGACTCCAGCCAGTTCAGTGCAGTGCCTTGAATGCCTAGCTATGCTGCACAGCTGGCTGATTAACATCGAGTGGTCAACGATGTCAAACACCGCGCTCATATCGAGCAGCACTGCCAGCACACCTTTCCTTCTGTCAAGAGAATGGAGATGGCTATTGTGAATGCGCACCAGCGCTGTCTCAGTACTGTGATGTTGCCTATATGCACTTTGGAAAGTATCCAACACATTGTTGTTGTCTAGGTGCTGGCGAAGTTGGACTGCGACGTAACGCTCCAGTAACTTTGACACAAATGACAAGTTTGATATTGACCGGTAGTTGTTCATCGAGTCTGGATCGAGGTTAGGTTTCTTCAATAGAGGTGTAATCAGAGCATGTTTGAAGTTTGCTGGCACGGACCCCGACTCGAGCGACATGTTGATGATTGTAGCTAATGTCGGCGCAAGAATATCAATGTTGGCTTTCACGAGTGCAGTAGGAAGTGGATCAAGCGCGCTTGATTTTGTTGGACACTTCCTTACTAAAGAGAGAACGCCGTCTGTGGTGATACCGGAAGAAGCACTGACTGAGCAAGACATTTTATAATACACATACTCAGCGTTGACAGTTTGCAGGTGTCTGCCTACTAACTGGCTGGAATAGCGAGACAACTGACGACAACAGGCATAATGATACAACTGACGACAACAGGCATAATGATACAACTGACGACAACAGGCATAATGAGACAACTGACGACAACAGGCATAATGAGACAACTGACGACAACAGGCATAATGATACAACTGACGACAACATGCATAATGATACAACTGACGACAACAGGCATAATGAGACAACTGACGACAACAAGAATAGCGAGGCAACTGACGACAGCAGGAATAGGGAGGCAACTACAAGAATATCGAGACAAATGACGACAGCAGGAATAGCGAGGCAACTACAGGAATAGTGAGACAACTGACGACACCATAGTTGGGCAGCCAAGAATAGAACGAATATAAGAGAAAAGACCAGTGCAGACGCAGGCAATGAGACCGACACGGGTGAGGCGTTCTCACCTGTAGATCTGTGACGGCTTGTAGGTGAGCTCGGAATGACGTCATCAAAGGAGGGTAGCGGTACGTGACGAAGGGGTTAGTGCACTGGGGCGGGTACTCGTTCGCATAGTGGAGCTTCCACTGATGACGAAAGACAACAATAAGTGCATCGATGTTTATATTTCACTTTTGTTTGACGTTGTCTCCTCTTCCCGTCGCCAATCAGGTGTGTTGATGTTTCAAGTTTGTAACGGGCGAATAGTTTTAGTTATATGTACAGTCGGTTTAATAATAGAGTGTGTATATACGTTTGCTAAAATCATAAAAATAATAGACGTTGCTCGTTAGATCGGGTAACTTCCAAAAGTTACCAGTTTTGCCATTTTCCGCCGTATTTCGACTGGGCCCAGTAATGCAGCAATTGTTCCGTTGATTTCAAATCAATCTAAACAACGCATTGACACAAACGAGTTACCGTGTCGTTGTAGGTACTATGTAGGTTTGATTATTTGCGAAAATACGAGACGATCGACTAAGTGAATATCGTCAAAACACGTCCGCCAATTAAAATGGTGTATTGATAATTGCATGGTGTATTGATGACAGCGACATAATAATCGGGTGGTGAATACACAAGAAAAGATTTCACTCTCAAATGTTATCTCAAAACACGCTTCTACCAACAAACCCTCTACCAACAAACCCGGCAAAGTCCCTGCTCAAATGCACTTATGTCAGATCATGAATTTTTAAAGCTTCCTATATCCAAACTTACTATGCCCTACATTCAGGATGTTTAACCGAGGCATGATCTCATGTTTGACCCACGGAGTAGCATATCACGTGCAGATTGTTATCACCAATCGGGAGACCAGGTCAGAATTACCAATCACACAGCTTCTTACAAACCTGCTGTTCGACTAGCTCAGGGTGTCGCGTGAAAGGAAAGCGCGGGTTGGCTGATGTCCTCGGCTCGTTGCAGTAGGAGGATCGAAACTCCTGTGAACACAAGACAGTGTGGTGTGATGGCCAATGTGTTTCATAATATGTTGTCGTTATTTGCATATTTATTTATGATGAATTGCTAAAGTCATTATGATTCCAATTACTATTAGCTGTTGCATGAAAATTTCATCGTGCTGAAATAGTTGCAGAACATATTGTGTGGACGAAACGTGCTTGGGTATGCGTGTGCGTGTGCGTGTGCGTGTGCGTGTGTGTGTGCGTGTGACTTGTCTCATCGATGTAATACTACCGCAGTTATGAGAAAAACTGCAGTTGCTACAGCTAACACTAAAACTACCCCCTACCTCTACCACTACCTCTACCACTACCACTACCTTTACCACTATCTCTACCATTACCTCTACCTATACCTCTACCTCTACCACTACCTCTACCACTACCACTACCTTTACCACTATCTCTACCATTACCTCTACCACTACCACTACCATTACCACTACCACTACCACTACCACTACCACTACCACTACTACTACCTCTACCACTACCACTAACTCTACCTCTACCACTACCACTACCACTACCACTACATCTACCTCTAC